>MJUT01028081.1:896074-948888 GCA_002080005.1 Gigantidas platifrons | reverse complement strand
TGTTTCCCTTATACCCACAACTGATAGTAGGGGAGAATCTGTTTCCCTTATACCCACAATTGATAGTAGGGAATAATCTGTTTCCCTTATACCCACAACTGATAGCAGGGAAGAATATGTTTCCCTTATACCCACAACTGATAGTAGGGGAGAATCTGTTTCCCTTATACCCACAACTGATAGTAGGGGGAGAATCTGTTTCCCTTATACCCACAATTGATAGTAGGGAATAATCTGTTTCCCTTATACCCACAACTGATAGCAGGGAAGAATATGTTTCCCTTATACCCACAACTGATAGCAGGGGGAGAATATGTTTCCCTTATACCCACAACTGTTAATTTCCATCGTTAATGACCGTTGAAAGGAAGTTGACGAGAATTCTCGTGCATAAATTTAACCACCGTGGTGATTGAATAGATCAGGACATTTTAACCAACTTGTTAAACACGCCAAGAATAGGATGAATAATACACCACTGTCCTGTTGTTCACGCAATAGAGAAAGTGAAACTACGTGTTAGAGAGATATTAACTTGAATTGTGTTACATAATCTGATCATATTCCCAATTTAGCGAAATGTATACAACCATATATTTAATGAGGAAAATCAAATATTCTCTTTTTAGTACACACAAGTTTTTAATTTCATCTAAAAACTTCTGTGGAAAATTTATGTCACCTAAATTACTATTAAAATTGTTTATGGTTGTAAGAAGAGTTTGTAGATACCCATGTGGAAACCAGTTGTGATTTTTTGATTTTTTGATTTTTGGTGTTTTAACGCCACTTTCAGCAATATTTCAGCTATTTCATGGCGACCAGTTTTAGTGGTGGAGGAAGCCAGAGTATGCACGGAGAGAACCACCGACCATGGGCAAGCAACTGCTAAGCTTTATCACTCGTGACTGCGAGTCGATTGCACCCTAACTTATTGAGCCACCCGGGCCCTTGAAATCAGATGTGTAATTGGAGGAAGGATAGATAGTATGATGTAATGGTTAAAAGAAAAAGGACAAGAAGACAAGAAAAACTGGTTGACAAAATACTACACAGAAAACCAAACTGAAGATTGAGCAACAAGTACAGACTAAACAAGAGGGTGAATTCAGGTATACCGGAAGTATAAACACTTCCTGTTCCACTAATGACACCCGTCATGTGACTGTGATATAACACGAACGTCATCTGATATAGAAATCATGTTGAAGAAGAATCTGAAGATACCAAAGGGGCAATTAGAATCCGTATATCGAAGAAGAACAGACAACACAATGGCCAAAAGAAAAAGTACAAAAGGACAAACAACGATCTACAAAAGATATATATAAAACTAAATATCGGGTAACACGAACCCCACTAACTCATGTTGAACACAAGTTTGCAGAAATAAATAAAAATAAAAATAAAATTGTCTAAGGTTGTACATATGTTGTAAACATCTTTAACTTTTCCCAGTTTCACGTTTTGAAATAGCCAAGAAGATGTTTACTTCATATCATGTCGCTGGTTAAATGAACAATCCACTTTGGCTTAATACCTACTACTGGGGACAATTTGTTTGTTAATTTGCATTAAATTCGAAATCGATATTTGAAAGATTTTTGATATCTTTATTTTTCCAATTTTGTGAAATTAGTTATGTAATTTGATTTTGAATCCTTGAATTTTTTTTGCATATAACTGGAAGTAATAGAGATTCAATATTCATTAAAGGTGTGAAAACTGTGATCTAGAAATCTGTGTCAATATGTTTATACAAAGACATTCCACCAAGGAGGTCTAATTCGGCGGTTAATCTAAAATTTCTCAAGTACCAATATTATCATTAATGAAAACATGCGTTCACCAACCATGATATTAATTTGAAAAGAAATCTTTGTCAAATTTCTCAATATGGGTTTAGGTGTAAACCTCTTCAAATGTGTTCTCTAACGATTGGTTTCTATATAAGCTGCCTTCTTTCACTTTACTCCAACCCTGAACAAAAGAGTAAGATCTTTAAATCCCCACGTTCCATGCAACGTCACATTCAGATTAAAATATGGAAGGTGTTTACAGAAATATCTAAATACCATTCATTACCCACACTTAAATAGTTTAATTCCATTCATTTAATTGACTTGATATTTTTAATATATATAATATTCTAAATGTGTCGGTACATAATACATGGACTGAATCCATTAACATATCAGTTATATATAAGTATATGAAGCAAATACTGGAAATTATATCAGCTGGTTTAGAAGTACGGGTACTATGACGTAGTAAGTTGAAATGAAGATCAAAAAGTCATGCAAAAAAAATGTTGTATTGATTAATTGTTGTTTAACACCAACAGCGATTTCTGCAATATTCTTCATATGTCTCGTACAAAAAATAAATGAATCATAATATTTATGGAGGAGAAAAAAAAACTAGCACTGGGACGGACCTACAAGTGGATGCTTGTTATAAAGAAAAGTTTTAATGTATAGAATCAGTATACAGTCAAAATTGCCAATGAGGTCACCTCTATTAAGCAGTCACCTGTATAAAAGGTCATCTTTTTCTTGTCCAATCATTGAAATTCCATATGAATTGAACCTCTTTTAAGAGGTCACCTGTCTTATAAGGCCACTTTTACTTTGTCCCAAATGTGACCTCTTACTACAGGTTTCACTGTATATGTATTTTGAATTGAAAGCGACCAATCGTTACGACCTTTTCTTTTTTAGAGTTGCTGGATATTTTTTTGTAAGAACGAAGTAGTTTTCACATGCGAGTTATTTTGGATAGGTTGTGTATGTGGTACATCTCATACAACTAGCATGCGCACAGAAAAGGTGGCGGGGTTGTACTCCTAACAACGGAAAAAAGTAGGTCATACTATTGAATCTTGTTCTTAGCATGACGCAATGTATATTTTATATTTATGTGAAAGACAGAATTAAGATTTTCAAGATGGTGGACAATACTAATTGTTTTATTATTAAGAGGTTTCCTTTTTGGACAAAGAAAATGTGGTCTTTTAAGACAGGTGACCTCTTAGAAGAAGTTCAATTCATACGAAACAGTCTATAACAGGACATGAAAAGGGTTATCTTTTAATACAGGTGACTGCTTTATAGAGGTGGCTGTTTGGACAGGTTTGATTATATTAGTATAGACTGCCAAATAGCAAAGATCGGTCCATATAATTATTCAAAATAATTTAATAAATGACATTTTAGTATATGAAATCTGTGTGTCGCCTTCTACAGGTCCATGTTTTATTCTAAGCATCAACATATGTTTTGCAATTGAGCCGTCTCTTTTGTTTATAACACGAATGATTCTTAATGAGTCCAAATATGCTTCTGTGCCATTGATCAATTATGCATGTGCATATTATTATGACGCATATGACAAATTTATCATCATTTTTATTGGTAAAACACTCCCTTTTGATATATACATCATGGCTTTTTTCGAAAAGTGATTTCATTTCTCCGAGTACCATACAAAAAGAAAGAATGGAATAACTTAAAACATATATTGAATACATTTTTATGATTTATAATATATGGTGGTCCTGAATTATACTATAGACGTATGTATACATCATAATATACTCGTATATATTTTTCCGCAATTGAAAAGAGATAATACCAACAATACAATTACTAAACCACCATGAACCATTAACAAACAAAACACAGGAAATCGATGGATGAGCCACAGTAACATTTAAAACCACAATTAATAGAAACTGAATTCAAATTAAAATTCATTACACTTCATTATTAATGCAACAGTGATTTTATCAATGTGTCAGAATTTATGGTTTTCTTTTTTAAATACAAAAGTGATAATCGAAGGAACACGGGGAATAGAAATAGGAGCTATTTTCTTAGCTTTGGGATGCAACCCCCTCCCCTGGAAGGGCGTCCGCTAGCTGTGTGGGAAGAATGCAATTCACAATTCGCCTTTAGTGTGAGACACAGACCAGTGCTTCGTGTATAGAACTATTTTCACAGAAAGGGTGCTCTCTAGCTGTGCGGGAAGGATAAAATTTACAATTCTCTTGTAGCAGTGGACACAAAATCAGTGTGTCATGTATTGAAAATGCTACGCTAATTGCACGAAAGAAAACTTGCAAAAGCACATAATGAGGGGTTGTAGTTACTATCCCATTGCAGACACAATTGTTGCCCCTTTCCATTGTATCTTCTATGGTTTTGCTGTGATTAGTTAACTGTTTATTGTAACATCTCAGTGCCACGATAATTACCCACAGGATCTATTCTTTTTAATCTTGTCATGAATAAAGCTAAATACTAAATAATAGCAACAATTAACGTATATACAAAACTTGTTTTAGTCATGAATAAAGCAAAAACTTAAGCAGCAATTAATCTATATACAGCAATACAAGATCTATGAGATTTTAGTTAGCTTTTAGCGAAAGAAACTATGAGCCAGAGGAGCAGGTAGTACAACAATATGTATTGCATCGGAAAATTTATATATAGTAATAATATTCCTGATAACGATAAATATGTCTCGTACTTAGAATTATGTTACAATGGTGAGTTGTGCTCGATACAACATTATGTGATAAAGTTTGTCAGTGACTTGCTACAGGTCGGTGCTTTTCTCCGGGTACTCCGGTTCCTCCACCAATAAAACTGACCGCCACGATATTTCTGAAATATTGTTGAAAGTGGCGTTAAACACCATAACCTAAACCTAAAATATTGACAGCGAGGGAGAATTATTTCCATGATATTTATCATTAAAGTGATGACTATGATTTTCCACTTCAAAACTGCTATCTATAGTCGCCATCACGACAAAGGACAAACAATGATCTACAAAAGGCTACACAGAAAACTAAAGATCCAGCAACACAATCCCACTAAAAACCAGATCCAGCAACACAATCCCACTAAAAACCAGATCCAGCAACACAATGCCACTAAAAACCAGACCCAACAACACAATCCCACTAAAAACCAGACCCAACAACACAATCCCACTAAAAACCAGACCCAACAACACAATCCCACTAAAAACCAGATCCAACAACACAATCGCACTAAAAACCAGACCCAACAACACAATCCCACTGAAAACCAGACCCAACAACACAATCCCACTAAAAACCAGACCCAACAACACAATCGCACTAAAAACCAGACCCAACAACACAATCCCACTAAAAACCAGATCCAGCAACACAATCGCACTAAAAACCAGACCCAACAACACAATCCCACTAAAAACCAGACCCAACAACACAATCCCACTAAAAACCAGACCCAGCAACACAATCCCACTAAAAACCAGATCCAACAACACAATCCCACTAAAAACCAGATCCAGCAACACAATCCCACTAAAAACCAGACCCAACAACACAATCCCACTAAAAATCAGACCCAACAACACAATCCCACTAAAAACCAGACCCAACAACACAATCCCACTAAAAACCAGATCCAGCAACACAATCGCACTAAAAACAAGACCCAACAACACAATCCCACTAAAAACCAGACCCAACAACACAATCGCATTAAAAACCAGACCCAACAACACAATCCCACTAAAAACCAGACCCAACAACACAATCCCACTAAAAACCAGATCCAGCAACACAATCGCACTAAAAACCAGATCCAGCAACACAATCGCACTAAAAACCAGATCCAGCAACACAATCCCACTAAAAACCAGATCCTGCTCCACTAGTGTCGCACAGGAAAATGGGAATCTCCGTTTATTAGAAGAGCAACGTCTCTGCAACAAGAAACCAAGAAATTATCAACCTATTTGTGATGACAGATAAAGCTGATTGGAGACTTGGGATTTGCTGTGCAGCATTATAACAGAGGAAATCCCTTTTCTGTAAAATCCCGATGCAGAATCCAAAGTAGCATCTTGAATCCCGTAATCAGGGTAATGGGCAGCATCATATATACATAACAGTCTCCTCCCACCCATATGGAGTTGGTCAGAATATATTTTTTAATTCGAGCTGTCATGTATTTGTGTGTAAGGGGCATCGATTTTGTCTAATTCTACGATTTTGCCTAATTCTACGATTTTGCCTAATTCTACGATTTTGCCTTATTCTACGATTTTGTCTAATTCTATGATTTTGCCTTATTCTACGATTTTTCTATTAGAATGTGGAACTGTTCGGACAGTGTACTACTGATTTTTTTATTACGTTTTTTATTATTATTTTTTTGTAAAAAAGTTTACATTTATCCAGTTCAAAACTCCAGGTCCTATAGCACATGTTTAAACGGTTTAATTACAAAAAATATGTTTCACAAACACCTTTTCCACATGTTTACCCTTAGTCATAGAAATAATTTACATTGTATGCGTCAATTGGAGAGAGAAATCTTATCAAAAAGTTACAGATAGCTTTTGAAAACACCTGTGCAAGTATAATAAAAATTTCTTTGGACCGTCAGACGTGGTCTTTTACATATGGATTTGTTTAACTTTCAATAGAGAAAAAAATATAATGTCGAGAGGGAAGATATGTAGAAACATATTTACATCTGGACTTGCTAACGTGTAGATACATCTTTTCACATTATGCAAAGATAACTATTGCTGTTTATGTTAAATATTTTGTTAGAAATTTGTAATGGAAGACATTCACACAATCTAAGACAACATATTAACATTAGCCAATGATAAATATAAGATTGGATTGCTGAATTCTGTTGCATGAACCTTTCATAACTTATAAAACGCTAAGAAACGCAATGAATGCAAGTATATGTTTACAGTGGTTGGAATACCGTAGTCGAATACAAGGCAATATCAAGAAGAACAAGTAAAACCAATTCGAATGCTGATGAACACAGAGAAAACCGAAGGTACTATCAAGAATAGACACTTGAGAGACACTCACAAGCAACATTGGAAACACAAAACGCAGGACGAAGAAAATAATACAACACAACACAACACAGAAAACTAAAAAGATGAGGAACATGGTCCCCACCAAAAAAACCGGGGTTAATCCATGTGCTAGCGAAGAGTAGGTAGTTCCTGCTTCTTATAAGACACACTTGGTATTGTCAAGTCCGGTAGACTTCTTGTCAGTGATATAGTAAACAAACAAAAAATATACGTAAAATGGAAGAGATACATGGTCATTTGAGCTTACAATCCCAAAACAGAACTTATGTGCAAAAATCAGACATAAAACATGGGCAGGTATAGTGCTACAACAAATCAACAGTGTCATCCATAAATGTTTTATATCTTCCATCTTTACTATACTATATAATGAGGTTACAATTGTGAAACCATAAACATAAACTCATAACCGATCCATGTGTATAATATATTTTCTGATTATCAATTAATAACAATTTAAAACAAATCATAATTGAATATTTCATGGCAAGAATGTAATCGTATAATTAACAGTATAACTCACATAGCATAGTGCAAGTGATGAAAGCGGTGAAAGGAAAGCTAAATGGACAGGGAACCAGATGTATAATGTGAAAATAACAATACAGAGTGCTTGCTATACATGGGAATTAAATATAATATGCTATAATGTGTTTGAATATATCTTAGAAAGCCTTTGATGTACATGTATGTACATCTATTGTCTCCCATGATTCACGACAGCTACCGGTGTTTTTGTTTTAATCGAGTTTTAAAGCACCATCAAGAAACTTTAACCGAGTTCCAATGGTTTAAAAAATAACTATCTTCATTATAAAATAAAAAGCCGGAGCTAACCGTGACATCATGGTGGCGAAACGTTTTATCTGATGATTTGATGTTTAAGTTTACATTGTTTATAAATGAGTGTCTTATTTGACACCCACGTATATAGTGAAGTAAACAATCTGTAATGAAGAGTGAATTACAATCAGAGATCACAAATAAAACTGTAGTTAATTTAAAACTACATTTGCATCGAATTTTGTCTCTGTCTCTACAATTTTCACGGTAAGATTTTAGAACTGCTCAGACAGAAGTATCTTTAGTTTTCGTTTAATACTCAACTATTAATTCTTAATGAAAGAATTAGCTTTAGAATATTGAAATGTTATCCACCGTTGGAAACCTTACATGCGTTTTATCATCAGATAATTATCATATATACATATATATATATATATATTGTACATATACAATACGAAAAAAGTGCCCGGAAATACAAAGGAGAATGAAAATGGAATTAAACAATGAATAGTTAATAACTTAAACATTGAACCCATCATTCATGCTGGATGAAGCTACTAAGCGTGTTATATAGTGCGTAGGAAGAGAACAGACAGACGGGCCTTCTCATACCTCGGCACACTCTACGGTCTGTTTTGTGTTTTGTTGGGTCACGGTAGTACCCTTCTCTACAATAATGACAGAACCGACCAGCTGTGTTATGTTTACAGCGCAGGCATACTCCACCACTGCTGAATCCCGAGAGTAAGTACAGCTCTCGATTGAAGGAGCATCGCCTTGCATGCAAATTACAGTTACATGCTGAAATATAAAAAAGGACATACTGTGATAACAATATGGAATCATAGCCTACCTTTACATGCTTTTCTATGTGTGATTTCCTTGCTGGAATCCCTATAAAACCCTTCACGACAATAATGACAGTTTCTGCCCGCCGTATTATGGCGACATTTCAAACACACCCCTCCACTTGTGTAGCCGGACAACGTATACAGTTCCATATTAAAACGACATCTGCGTGCATGGAGATTGCAGTTGCAAGCTGAAATAATGCAAATTAGAATTATGTAAGAAACAATTTAAAAAATTGCAATAAGAAGTGGACGCTGCTTTACCACAGCAACAATTGTTATATATTTAAAAATGGATGACATATATTATATTATGAATGTTATAGCGGTAGTGAATGATAGACTGGTTCATTGCTTATATATACTGTACATATCATTAATATTAATATAATATGATAATAGGTGTTACCTAACTTGGGACGAAGTCCAATATATTTTTTTAAACAATATTAACTCGGATATATGGACCTATAACATTTTTTCAAAGTAGACCGAGATTTTTTCTTAAAAGAGGGGGCAAATAGGGGCTTCCGTCGTTTTTTAAGTCCCGATCTAGGTACTTCCGGTATGTCATTTCCGGTGCATGAAAATTTAGTCATTAGTATATAGAAAAAATTGCTATTTCTACCATAGTTGGGACTTCGTCCCATATAAAGAAAGGTAAGGTCCAACGCCATCTTTCGTTTTGAAATAGGTGTTGTACAATATTTAGAAATTATGACGTCATTGATGGGGTGTTTTGTCCCCAGCATGCACTTCTACAACGTCAACAATAACGAAGGAACCATTAAAATTCGTAACATCCGGTGACGCTGCGCAGACATAATGCGTGGTATTAAGTATGCTTCAATGGCGTCTCCACCCTCCCTCCATAAACCCACGGGTACCCTTTATTATTGGGAAGGGAACCAGCCTAAGTGAATGAGTACAATAAGAATGCACGTTTGACATTAGATAGTGCAGGTTATGGTTACTGTAAATATAGATTACTATTTCTGTAGCTCGCCTGGATTCAAATTCACTAACGATAATGAAAATAAGATATAAATTGCACATTTATCTTACAATTATCTGCTAAAATATTCTTAGGGAACATTAGCACGTGGGAATGACGATATATTTTAATCTCTTACGTCACGCCTATACCAGCGTGTTACGCTTAACAGTACTCCACAGTATAGACAAAGACAAAAATAGTGTTCGTATAGCTATTTTCATTAATGTTTCAATTTGAAGGTGCAATTGCCACGGTGCGACGTTTCTGATTCCCATGTAAAATGTGAAAAGTACATATTGTTGTTAAAATAAGAAACGAAATATATGGGTTAACAGAATTATTTGGCTTTCCAATCTATCGACTGTGCGTACCTGATGAAGATTATTCTAGAAACGCTTCGTGCGCAGTAAATTAGATATCTACGGTTTTAGGCATATTTGAGCTTAATACTTCCTTGTCAGATATTAATTACATCATATAATATCATATGTGTTCTATCCTCACATATGTCTAAACGCGTTTTGTTCAACAATATGGCTACTCTTGACGGGAATATAAAAACGAAGTTCCGTTCGTCTTTACTTCCGGTTGTTTGTGGGAGGGATTATGTCTTATTTACGTTATTTGTGTTTGTTTGCGTATAGTGGTGTTCAACACATATTGTGTTGTGTTTTTTGTTTTGTTTTTCTTCGTCTTGTTGCCAGTTTCTCTGGATTGTCCATTTTTGATTGCCCCTTCGGTATTCTCTAACGTTTATTGCCATTTTCTCTGGATTGTCCATTTTTGATTGCCCCTTCGATATTCTCTAACTTTTATTTGTTTTTATTTTTTAAGATTTTCAATGAAGAAAATATCTTAAATTTTTCTATGAGCAGTCTGTTTATTTCTCTTCCACTGGTATAATAATTCAACCAAATGTAAAATTTGTATCTTGTTTTTATTGGATATAGATATTACATTTAAACTTGACACATTGCTATTTACTTGATAGTTTATACTTAGTCATTGCTGGCTAATGAATCGTGAAGAACCGCTACAACAGGACACCTGTCTATATGAGGTACTATTTACACAAAATATCATATCATCAGAACAATGTTAACACCAAACAATTTATAACCTGATATTATTATAATTACACATTTATATTCTAAATAATCAAATCATGCAAAGCCTACTGTTTGTATTAATAATAAGATCAACAATTTGAGACGTAAATTAAAGCAGATTAGCTTCGTGATTTCTATATAATAGACGCTCGAGTTCTATGATGGTATTGTAAGTTCGTGTCGTACAAGCTTTTGGTTTTGGTTGCGTTTTGGGTTTGTTTTTTCAATTGTGTTGATGTTGGTTGTGTTTGTTGTGTTATATACGTTGAGGTTTATTAACCTTGTCACTTTTTATTGGGGTGGCTCTACCAAGCCGTTCATGTATTTGTGTGTTAGATGCACTGGTTTTGTCTTTTTCTATTTGATTTTGGAAATGGTCCGAAAGTGTGGTATATTTTGTTTTTTCAATTTATTATGGACAATGTGATGTTTTGAAATCCCTCTAGGTAGGACATTGGTATTTTGTACTGTACGCAACAGCCTGTGTACATTGACGAGTACCTTTTGGTGGGATTGTAAGCTTTGTTCGTATGAAGAGAAGAAAAAAAACTTGAAATACATTGTATCAATTTCAAAAACATACCCAATTTCATCAGGGTTGACATATTTTACTACGTAAGGTAAACTTCAAACGTACCGCAGATTTATTCACGGGAGGTAATCCAGGTATCATATTACGATTAATATCCTACTATCAAAGCCATAAGTCATCGTAAAGAAGAGATTCACTATTGTTCAGGGATGGATGTTTCTTAATTGTACTAAATCAGACTATCATTACACATACATTACAATTTAAAGTATGAATAATACAAGGCAATTTTTAACTAAATGACCTCTTCATTTTCTAGTTAAGGGGATTGGATGGGTAACCATATTCTCGCCAGAAAACGGAAATGGAAAAAAATAGCCTCGTGCGAAATGATAATGAAAAATATTACAGAACCAATTAAAACTGAAGTAAATTGCACACTTGAAATTTTTAGAATGGTTTATATGTTTGCCAATTAAGTGTTTTCTCTGACGCAAATAATCATAACATAACATTCCGAAACATTTGGAAAAAAGTGAACGCTAAATGTTTGCCGATTATATTCAATTTTTTTTTCTCTGACGCAAATTCACAACAATATAGCATTCCGAAAACATTTGGAAAAATGTGAACGTTAACTTCATTCAGCTATTCTGTTGAAGAAGACCTTAGTAGTTGTTTGATATTATATAATTATTCTCCTCTGATATCAAAACTAATTGGTAATTCGTAAATGTTGCCACTTGAAAACTCTTATACAACGTAATGTCAATATAATGATGTATGATGTTAAATTTTAGTTTAAAATCCGTCAAATGTTTTTACAAAAATGTTTATTGCTATTCGTGCCGATTTATTGATGATTAAGTCATCACTCTTTTTTTTCAACTGATAGAGGAATTTTAGGCCGGTACAACTAGACTAACGCCGCCACGTGTTATTGCAATGCCTGTACCAAGCCGGGGAAATGAACAGTCATGTATATGTATTTTAGAGGTATCGATTTTTCCTTTGTTTCTTCAATTTTTTTAATTGTTCTGACCGTGTGATAGTGTTTGCTTTTTCCATTTTAATTAATAATTAAAGCAATCATAATTTACACTCTACAGTAGGTTTATTTTTGGTTTCCTTTTTCCAAAAATATTTTGAAAGCGGCAGCCTTTTTTACTTTGTTTTTTCATGAAAACTAAGTTTGACAAGGGATGTATATTTAATGAATAAAATTCCATGGTAACATGCGTTTTACGTTTCCAAGTTCTTTCTTTTTCAAATATGAAATTCCGATAAATATATGTTTACATCAATTTGGTCATAAAATACAATTCTTTATTTAAAATGTGACACACAAAAAAAACCCATATTGAATCCTTTTTTGGAAAGCAAACAATGCACTTTGCAAACCAATTTTTATATGTTCGTTGTTGTGATGGGTTCAGGGGATGAAAACAAAGTAAAAACCACGTGTACATCTGGCTATGTTTATATTATTTTAAATGGGTGTGGTGTCCATAGTACTCTAGGGCCTTTGACATATGTCACAATGTTGAATAACTGGTTTGATAAATGCAATAAAACAATATTTGTATGAACTATGCGATTTGTAGATTTCATACGAACGAACACATAAACAAAAAACTATTAATATAACAGCACATATATTCTTTACAGAATAACCGTGTTTAATACCTTTGTTTTGTAGGAAACTTCATATTTCTGTAGATAAAGAGCAGAGAAATAATACCTATTGTACTTAGCTGTGGCATCTTACCAAATAATATATCAGAACTCATAGCAGGATACGTTGATAGTTAAATGACTAATTTAAGGGACTTGTAAGTACGTCTTCGTTAAAGATCAAGATTCTTAGATGGTCAATATACAAATGATATAATGCTATCTTTATAGAACCATTTAGTAACTACCCCCCAAAAACAAATGGGGTTGGGGGGGATCAGACAAATCGAATAAGGATAGACAATACAAAGGCGAAAAGAAAAGCAAGGATCGAACCAAATAATTATCATTTAACGACGAGTGAGTGTTGTTTAGTGCAAATTCAGCAATTTGTCAGCTATATATATATTATGGCACGAACAAGTTAATTTTCAATGAGCTGATGATGAAATCCGCTTTTTACTAACCAACACGCTGAGTTCAATTGTTATAGTGCTAGCTCACAGAAACAACAGTCCACACCACTCGGACACATTATTTTGATTCCGATTCCAAGCCAACCAGTCATAGCTCTTTCTCCTTAATAGTGCGTTCTTAGCGGAGCAGCAACAAATACCAGTTTTATAGTCTTTGGTTTAACCCGACAGGAGTTCGAACCCACGATCTACCGCACTCGAGCGTATGTTAAAGTCACAGTATTAATAAAACCGCTTCTTTCGCTAAATTCGTGTCTTCGACGAAAAAGACAGAAAAGAAAATCGATCTACAATCACTTCAAACAACGGCAAAACAGCATAGTTATTGGATATAGAAGAATTGCGATGAAGAATATGTTATTGTTAGGCTCAAAAATAAGTCTCTGTAAGTTTTGCATTGTGCAAAGCCATTAGTTAACAATGTTCTGTATGTCAAGAAGAGCTTGACTATACCAAAGGGGTAATCTGAATCCGAAAATCAAAGGGGTAATCCGAATCCGAAAATCAAAGGGGTAATCCGAATCCGAAAATCAAAGGGGTAATCCGAATCCGTAAATCGAAGGACGAATGACAACAAAGTGATCAAAAGGATAAACAACGATCTTGAAAACACTACACAGAAAAACTAAAGATCGAGCAACACGAATCCCAATAAAAACTGGGGGTGAAATCAGGTGCTCTGGGAGGGTAAGTAGTTCCTGCTATACTAGTGACACCCATCGTGTTAATGTAGTTACAATTTCGGTCATAAGTCATGAATGAGGAAAGAACCGGAAAGTGCCTACGGCAAGTGGAACACATCAGTGATCATTTGTGACACAGCCATTCCGTAACGGTTAACCAAGTCATGGTGGCGACCGCAAAACTTCGACGTGATGACTTGGTTCTATATTTAGTATTAAGACATTATTTAACAATGCCCGTAATGTCCACACTGCTCTGTATATTAGCTTGCCTCTGTATTTAGTATACAAACATTAGTTAACGATGCTCTGTAAGTCAACAAGGCTTTGTATTTTGTGTTAGGGCATACGTTGTGAATGGTCATTATGTCAACAAGGATCTGTATTCGGACATAGGTTATAAATGGTCTTTATGTCAACGAGGCTCTGCATTTTATTTAAGGACATACGTTAGCAATGGTCTTTATGTCAACAAGGCTCTGCATTTTATTTACGGGTATTAGTTAACAAGGCTCTGTTTTTTATATACGGACATTAGTTAACAAGGCTCTGTATTTTGAATAATAATCATCAGCAGGTGATATATGCTTGTCATAAGATATTTCCGAAATTCAAAGATTTAAAATATGTTTACTTAAGACAAGAGTTTTCACTTGACTTATAAAGAATCGATAGTTTTAAATCAGAATTACATAAGTGAAGTATGTGTCTATGATTTGATTAATGAAAGATCAACAGTAAAAGGTGTGGACATATATTGATGTCCTAACCACAAATATGTGTACATGTACCACAAATATGTGTATGCATATACACATAAACGATGGCCGAGCACGGTAGTATATTTACTTTGTGTTGAATGAAGTGCAAATGGTTGACAGCCAAATGATTGTACTGAGGTTTGGAGTGACTGAATGAGTAGGTGATTGTTGTTAAAGCCGGGTGTGCAATTTTCAGCTATATTATGGCGAGATCAATTAACTCTTCAATGAGATCATATACTCTTGTACTAGACCAACATGCATATGCTTAGTTGGTCACTGAAACAACAGTCTATGAAAAAGACATATCACTCCACTCGGACATATTATCCCGGTTCTGTGGCAACCAGTCTTTGCTCTTTCTCCTTAATGCTGCGTACTTGGCGAAGAAGCAACAATTAACAATGTTATCGTCTTTGGTATGATCCGATCGGTGTTCGAACCTACGATCTACCACAGTGCCATTCAAGGAGGAGACGCCAACCATTGCACCACTGATGCTATTATCCTTTTACATGGTAATAATATGTTAATCTTGGTCAAATAGTATTTCATTTTGTCTACTTATTAACTTTTAAAAATTTGTTAAATTTATTTTGGGGGTAAAACTGGTTTCTGTATGGTTTCGATGATATCTCTGCTCCTCTTTCTTTCATTTGTTTAGCTTGGTAAGGGTACAAGCAAAAAATCATTTTCTTATAAGTAGTTATATAAACGACGAGTGTCATATATACAAGATATAAGGGAAATCTGCCATTTTGAAAGAAACATCCTTTTCGACTAATTTTTTAGATGTTATTTACTCGTATTGTCTTGTGTGTATCTGTGATGTACGTAATTCGATCTATATCTTATCTTTTATCATCTAAGATTTCAATTACGATTTAATATGGGTCACATTTAATACAACTGTTTTGTCATCTCTATATAACAACGATATATAATTTGTATATCGTGACAATGTGAAATAAAAATAAATGGAGAAAACAAGAAAATAACAATATAGTTGTCATGGTATGTATGCGCTCTCATACTTTTTTTTAAAGTCAGAAATATATCACTTAAAGCAGCAGTATTGTTCCATTCATGCACAGGAATATAATTTTATGTTTAATAATTCAATTATGTAGATTCAACAGGGAAAAGTCAGCCCTACTAATAACCTACCTATGGAAAGTAATTTGTGACAAGAATTTGTCTATTAAAGCCTGCTGTTTTCTCAATAACGAACATTTTAACAGAACACGGCGTTATAATACAACAAAATTGAGCATGAAATATGATATTTACCACTTCTTTTAAATGGAAATGATAGAGTTTTGTATCTCACAACATGATTCCGAGAACATATCGTGTTATCAAATATGGCTAGGTGAGAATTTGAATGACACATTCTGTTCAAAGTCCATGTAATCATCATATTAATTTTCAATAATTTATTTTAAAATCAATTTCAGTCCACCCAATAAATATCTATATGTAAATATAAACCCATATAAACATCTACTATCAGATATTATCACAATTTTGAGTGCTTAGGTTGTTAAAGTTGTTAAATTAAATTGTAAATCTTAGAAACTAGACGAGATAGATAAATTTTCTATTTCATAGTATTATTAAATCGAAACAAACTAAAAAACCCAATTAGTTCACCCATTGATATAGAATCTATCGTACAAGGCTTGAATTGATGCCTGTTTACACCTCTGGGTTTACATGGAACTCATTTTAACACGAAATATGATACTATTTAAGACCTCTTTTCAACCATCTTGTATTTATTTGATGACTTTGTAAGCAGATGCAAACAAGACTGTAATGTCAATTCGAAATGATAATTGGGTTCAGGATCTAAATACAGACATCGACACAATAAAAGGAAAAATGTTTTTCCCATCCTAAACCTAACACCGTCAATAATTATACCCAGACTTATATAGCATGATAATTACAGCTCTACCCCCAATATATATTGCTATGTGTAACCCATGTTTGACTTTTAATATAATTAAATACAGATTACTATTAAAATACCTAAAGAAAAGAAACCCTTTCATTTTGTGTGGTCAGGTCTGTGGAATAAATGAAATAACTTGTTGCAAAAAACCTGTGACTTAGAAAAATACGGCGATTTATGAGTACTGGGGAATATATCGAATAATGTTGTAAATGAAATAACTGGCAAAACTGGTGACATAGAAAAATAGGGCGATTTATGAGTTCTGAGAAATATCGAATCATGAATGTTGTATTTGAAATAACTGCCAAAACCGATGAATTACCCCCCCCCCCCAAAACAGCGATTTATGAGTACCGGGGAATATCGAATAATGTTGTCAATTTTAAGTGTCCGTATGGTTAACAATTTTTTCATTTGCACCGTCCTATTGTGTTAAATAAGAGGCGTGCATCTGAATAGGTGATTTGTAATTTGTTTCTGAATCAATTTCACTGAAAGTCGGCCAGGGTATAGGTTTGTGTGGAGAGAAGTTGAACTATTGTGTGAGAAAATATTCAGAGATGATTTGTGTGGTAATAAGATCTTAAAGTTAAATGCAATAAAATTGGGGATCATGAATAAGCAAAAGTGAAAATGAGAGTTTAATAAATTGTTATATGATGATGGCAAAATACGATATGGATCTGAGTTTTATATTTATTTGAATATTTCAGTACAAATACATGATGTTCCCAGTTCAAAGAGTATGTTATATATTCAATTGTTGTAATGATTTTTTATGTAGCGGCAAAATACCACAAAATAACCACCCATAATTTTTATGCGGGTTGTCACTTTTTTTTTAATTTTTTTTTTATTATAACGTATTTTAATTAGGTAATTAAAATGGTCTCTATTCAAAACTCGTGTGGTGTCTGGTGATTTCATTTTTAAAAATGTTCTCTATTCTAAATAAGAAAGGAGATTTGGATCCATAAAACTAGTTTAAACCCGCCACTTTTTATAGACTGCCTGTGCTAAGTCAGGTAAGTAATCGGTCGTGTAATTGTGTGTTATGGGTATCAATTTAACACCTGTTTCGAAGAGTTTTCTATTAAATTTCGGAACTCATAAATATAGTCATTTCTATATGGAAGTTAGTACTGCAGTTATTTTTCATATTAATTGATATATAGAATGATTGATTGATTGATTGGTATTTAACGACAACCGTAGCAATATTTCAGCTGTATCGTGGCTTGAACAAATTTTATTATTAACTTAATTCGCTTTTTAACTACCCGGTAATTGCTTCTTTTTTTTTCTCTCCAAAAGTTTAACGTTTTCTATAACGTGTGTTCATATATGTACTTGTATTAAATTTTTGTTGTTTTTTTTAAAAGTCATCTCGTATAAACTACGTCATACAGTATGATTTATAAACGTGTGAAAGGAGGGGTGGCATATCTGGCATTTTGTGTATTAACAGATAGATAAAAATATTTGAAGAACATCCTTGTCTCTATAGTTCTGTGTTTGCATAGAATTTATAGCATTTAGAAATCCAAACATAATCTATCTAAAAATTCTATTAATTTACGAAACGAAACGCAAAAAGAATTAATAACAGTAAAACGAAAAATGAAAAATACAAGAAATTGAATTCAATTTTAATTAATATTCAAGTAATTTACTACATGCAAAAAAAAAAAAAAAATATTAAGAAAAGAAAACGAAACGAAAAGTACAAGAAATCAATATCGATTAGATGTGGCCTAAAAGATTAGATTTTTTTCCGGGAGCCTCTTGTTAAAACGCAATGAACACACAAGAAAATACAAGAAATCCATATTTATTTGATGTGGCCTAAAAGATTAGATTTTTTACCGGCAGCCTCTTGTTATAATACAACGAACACACATATAGGATGAAAAGGTCAAAACCCCGTCAATCTTTATGAATGAAAATTAGGATCTTCAAGAATGAAAAAAACGATCAAAAGCTAGAGATAACGAATGACATGTTATTGAAAGCATTTCTCAACTATATAGATAAGTTTTGTATCAGTTCTAAGTTGTAGCAAATCTCCCCTTACACCAAGTTGTTGTGAAACGTCAGGATTGTTTGTGAAGCATAAATTATATGTGATGATAAGGCACGTATGGAGGGATATCTAAAACAAACATTGTCCAACACCTTACACAGTGGTATATCAATATAAAGTGGTACTAAACTGTCAAATATACTTCAATATATAACATCGTACAAATAAACTTACAAGTCTGGGTCAATAGTGGTTTGGAGGAGATGGGCACTCGCCGTTTACAGTCATTATATCAACAACTGTGTATAAAAATGAAACTGAACCTCTGTATTTTGTTTTACATTTATTATTTAATAACAATCTATGTATATTTCAAATTAAAGTTTTCTAAACAAAAAAACAAAAAACAAAAAACAAAAACACCAGAAAAGATTTATTTGAATTTTTGAAATTTTCTTATTAATTTGATGTATTTATGTTTGAAATACTAGTATATAGTTCCTACGAGGGCCCGGGTGGCTCAATGAGTTAGGTAGTTTGATTACCTAACAACTCATACAAGCCTATCACCAATACGGTGTGGGTTCGCGCCCGGCTTTGTAAATTACAATAAAGGGTGCACTCGACTCGCAGTCGCAAGTGTTAAAGTTTACCAGTTGCTTGCTCATGGTCTGTGGTTCTCTCCGGGTACTCCGGCTTCTTCCACCACTAAAACTGGTCGCCATGATATAGCTGATATATTGCTGAAAGTGGCGTTAAACATCAAAAATCAAATCAAACTACAGTTCCTAAATGATGTAATTGATTAAACTAAGGTCAATCTCCTCCAGAAATAGGTGACCTTAGCCTATTTATAGCTATCCTGTTTATTCCCGTTGGTTAACTTAGCCTATTTATAGCTATCCTGTTTATTCTCGTTGGTTAACAGCCTATTTATAGCTATCCAGTTTATTCTCGTTGGTTAACTTAGCCTATTTATAGCTATCCTGTTTATTCCCGTTGGTTAACTTAGCCTATTTATAACTATCCTGTTTATTCCCGTTGGTTAACTTAGCCTATTTATAGTTCTCCTGTTTATTCCCGTTGGTTAACTTGCCCCCAAATTATTTTTTTCCCTTTCCTCCTTTTTTGTTTTGTTTTGCCTTTCAACTCTTTTGACAATGTGCGTCACGTGACTTTATGAAGGTCATTCTAGAAACGAATCGTACGCACTAAATTAGATATCTACGTTTTCATTCTAAGTCTGAAACGATGGTGGGGTCTGTAACATTTCAGTTGTATATGCGTTCATAATAGATTTGATTTAATTTGATTTGATTTTTTGGTGTTTTAACGCCACTTTCAACAATATTTCAGCTATATCATGGCGACCAGTTTTAGTGGTGGAGGAAGCCGGAGTACCCGGAGAGAACCACCGACCATGGGCAAGCAACTGGTAAACTTTATCACTTGCGGCTGCGAGTCGATTGCACCCTTTTATTTATAATTTACAAAGCCGGGCGCGAACCCACGCCGTATTGGTGATAGGCTTGTATGAGTTGTTAGATCCAACGACCTAACTCATCGAGCCACCCGGGCCCCTAAATGTTATTAGAACCTATTTGTTTGTTAATATGTATCTTCAAGTTCATAGTACAGGTTTTATATAGGTTAATTGGTAGAACAATAGGTGGCGGTACAAGTAGTAACAGAATAAAATCGCATAAGAGGCAATTGCGGTTTTTAGAAGCAAATTGAACGATAAAGGCTATAAATATAAGTAAACTTTGAAGAAAATGCATCTTAGAACTCAGATCTAAATCCAAATTAGGAAACCGCCATTTTACCGCTGTTCTCAATATTTTCATACCAGTGAATGGTTAGGCATGAGCTCTACGACAAAATGGCATGAAACAATCCATAGCCTGTGGTCTTCTTTTTCTTACTTTTTTTTTTTTTTTTTTTTTTTAAATCTATGTTTGTTTTCTCACATATACGGGATTTGACAAGACTTACTGCCATGATTATAGCCACACTCTCTCGGGTCATGGTACGACTTGTTTCACCAAAATATCTATCGATTTTTTGGAAATCGTCTGATTTTGACAAGAAATTAAAAAAGGTACATATAAACTTAATAGAGAGTCAATAATTAAAAAAAAAAACTCATGATAAAATTTGAATTAGAACACTCATTTTTAGTTACAATGTATTTCAAAATTATTATTGATAATCCGATATTTTCCTCTGTCAGTATGGAATTTTATAACCGAAGTTGGTTTCATTCCTTTACCCCTGCATGTGTGATTACGATTTTAATTTTAAAATCTCATATTTTTGAGAAAGTAATGAACATGATTTTTTCCTATATAAAATGACATTTTGTGCATTTTATTGATATACATTCTCAAATTTTCCACAACGAGGCAAATCATAAAAAAAATTATGCATTTCAACATGGTCAACAAAAACCTAAAACAATATCCCTTAAAAAATAACTGATTTCGAGCACGTCGTCTCGTAAAAGGAATATGAAATTTGCCTCCGAACTGATATAATGTACATTTATCCACAATATTAACCTAACAAAAAGGGGGTGTCAAATTGCGATGTGCATTAGTACCATTACTGATAAGGTTTAACACTATACTATCTAAAACCAATACATAGATTTAGAATACGAGGAATGTATTTCTGATTTATCTACGCAATTTAAAACTTCTAACTAATAACAAATGTCACTTAGTTAATTAGAGATATACGTTTTTATTTACAACGATTAGCAAGGAAAACGGGGGTACATTGGATAGTATTAAGCTTGACTGAACTAATAGATGCTGTAAAATTTCAGAATGACATAATCAGAGAAACTATGCTTGAAAAAATCAAAGAGAAGACTAATGCCCTTTTCTTTTTCCAGAGTATGAGCTAAAACCCAATTTGAAATCTGTTATCCAGGCTCACGTGTAAAATTGTGAAATAAATACTGAAAAAAATATGTCTTGACTTGAGAAGAAAAAAAGCAAACCCACCACAGCGAAAAGGAGCTGCACGTGGGGAAAATCAACTCATACACGTGTTTCAAAGATATGCAAGTGTTGGAAACTTTAAAGATATAATATGCAATACAAACAAAACGCGTATGAAGTATTTTTGCAAATAGCAGTAAAAAAACGGCTAGATGTTATAGGTATATATCTGACATAGATAAGTGTAGAACAGATGGAAGGAAATATGCAAAAAATACCACAAAATAACAATCTATTTCCAAACTATAGTAACAAGCATTATCACCTGTCTAAAAATAGAATCATGTTTGTTATATCTATAGCCTTGTGGTCGTGTTCTATTATTTTATGATTACCCAACAATTTATTTTTTTTTATATAAAAACATATTTCCGACAACTATGATTAATTGCATGTATTACAGATTAAAATACATTATTTTTTATTATTATGATTATTATACCATAAATGTGATAAGTTAGATCGAGAAATCAAAATAAATAATCCTACGCATTATTTCACTAAGAAATAAGAGGGCATGTTTTGGGCCAATAGTACTAGTTTAACCCCGCCATATTTCATTGAAGTGCCTGTACCAAGCCAGGAAAGTGAGCGGTCATGTATACGTGTGTTAGGGGTATAGATTTTGCCACTGTTTCTGTGTTTTTTTTTCTATTGAAGTTTGGAACTGTTCCGACAGTGTGATAATTTTCATTTTAATATACAACTACAGTTTTAACATACATGTAAACAAGGCTGAAGATGTCGTGTTTGTTTTTCTTGTTGTTGAACCCTTGGCTATGCGCCTGAGGACAAAAGAGTACACGTCAAAGGTTATTTTTGAAAGTAATGTCACTGATAAATTTATAGATAAAGGAGAAGCCTTATATCTCTGCTAAAAAAACGCGTTTTTTTTTTATTGATGATACAACAGAGAGTTATAGCTCAGTAAATGTCGAACTGAAGGATGATAAAAATTATATGATATAATCCCATAGAAAGCAACGCACTGCTGACTGTTTACTGCCTGCTGTCCATTGCTAACTGTCTACTGCCACGGATACATTTATAGCTGTATACCTTTTGTCCAAACGTCTACCAAAAAAAAAATATCACACTGTCGGAACAGTTCCGAAATTTAATCGAAAAATTATAGAAAAAGAGACAAAATTTGATACCCCTAACATACATTTATATACATTACATCTTATTTTTTGTTATTTGTTACCAGCATTTCAATAAAATTGGCGGGTTTCAACTAGCATTGTGGGTTCAAACCTCCCCTCTAAGTGAAACATAACGGAGAAATTTAAAAACTTGTAAATAATACTTAATTACTTTATTTGTATGGGTTGAAGTGAGTGAAACATAGGGTTCCAAGGACTTACATGTACTTGACATTTAAAAAAATTCAAAAACCAAACG
Source organism: Gigantidas platifrons (assembly GCA_002080005.1). Taxonomy (NCBI): domain Eukaryota; kingdom Metazoa; phylum Mollusca; class Bivalvia; order Mytilida; family Modiolidae; genus Gigantidas; species Gigantidas platifrons. Next base: position 925,712 of record MJUT01028081.1, on the reverse strand, counting down.
TGTGCTGTCTATTTGGTAATCCTACGCAGTATTTAATCTTGAACTTGAGACTCGGTCAGTTTGCATAGTTCGCCTGCTAAAGAAGATTTTTTAAACTACATTGTATTAGATATGGTAGAATATGTGTAATACATGTATTTTAATTCTCCCATTCTTTTACCATGGGATATTCATTGTCCAAGTACAACTGCATTTCAAGCATGTAGAAATTTATGATATTTTTGCGATAAACAGATGCACGTGAAACGGAAGAGGAGTGTAGTATGACCAATATAAAGTAGAAATGAGAGAGAGAGAGAGAGAGAGAGAGAGAGAGAGAGAGAGAGAGAGAGAGAGAGAGAGAGAGAGAATTTACTGTCTTGTCTTGTATTATATTATTGTCTTGTCTGTTCTCTTTAATAATTTGTATTCTTTTGTATTATTCACGATGTTATTGTATTTATCTATGTTGAGAAGAGCTACTAGTAGCCTCTGACTGTTTGTATGTATGTAATCTTCATGAATTAAATAAATGATTCAATTAGAAATAAAAAAAAATAAATATAAATCATTGAAAGAAATGTTACGTTCAAAATTTGAGGTTAATATACTCGATTTTCTTGTCGGTGCTTTAATATTATTACAAAATGTATATCAGAAAGGGCATACATGTATATGTAACCGTATTAACTTTGAATATTTCACAACTTCAACGTTTTTGTTTTTTTTCACTCTTAACAGCTACAAAATTAATTTGCGACCATAATTTAAAACAGACTAACATTTTTTTAATAGAAAGTTCTGGCCATGTCAAATGAGTTAAACGTATTATAACTTATAATAAAACACTATAAGTATATAATTGCTATCAGTTAAATGTATTTTAATCACTCTTAATTAAATATTGAGATCTTTATGCCCAATTTTTAGGTCTGATAGTTATTGGTCAAAAGCATTATGATGTAAAGCTATGTAGAAATTAATCGTTATACACTCAATAAATTTAAGTTTTATTTCGTGTTTTACGAGAATAAAGCAATATTCACTACTTTTAATTATATGTTCAATGGTTTAAATTATCAGATAAAAAACAGTATTGAAAACGGAAGGGGAATCGCTCTTTATAGATAGTCAATATTGACACAACAACATTTCTATATGCTTTTTTATACTTTTATATTTGCTTAAACAGATACATAAAGGATTTCTATATATTTATACATTGAAATAAAATTCTTCATTTCCGACAATAGTTTGCCCAGTACGTACAAACATACTGAAATTTTGAAGAAAGCACGTTCAGTCGATTACAAGAGGAGAAGCTTAAAAATCAATTTTGAATTAAAAAAAAATAAAAATATAAAGTTCAATGTGTTCAAACGCATTTTTGTTCGTTCTATTACATATAAAAACGTCCTTTGGAATTATAATTAGTCATACAACATACCTCTTACGCCCAATTAAAAACATCTTGTTTTCAATTTTAGCATATTAAAAAAGATAAAGTGCTACATATACTCAACTTTTAACTGGACCTTTCAACACTACTATAACAAATTGTGAAAAAATTTAATTCAAAAGTTCCCAACGTGGGTTTGTATAATACTTTTATTTTATTGTGAAGATAAGAGAAGACTTATTTTCGGATCGCTGATAAACCCAACATACCAAGACTATGCACTACTGCATGGTTATTTTTTTTTCACTTGATAACGGGAAAGAAAAAAAAACATCCTTGAAAGTAACATTATTAGCAGCAAATTTACACTTTGATCGAAAGTAAAATATAATGTACACTATATCCAATAGTAAAGTATAACGTACACTGTAATCTAAAGGAAAGTATATAATGTACGCTGTAATAGAAAGCAAGGTATGATGTACACTGTAATCGAAAGTAAAGTATAATGTACGCTGTAATTGAAAGCAAAGTATGATGTAAATGGTAATCGAAAATGAAGTATAATGTACACTGTAATTGAAAGCAAAGTATACCGGTAATGTACGCTGTAATCGAAAGTAAAGCATAATGTACACTGTAATCGAAAGTAAAGTATAATGTACGCTGTAATCGAAAGCAAAGCATGATGTACATGGTAATCGAAAATAAAGTATAATCTACACTGTAATTGAAAGCAAAGTATAATGTACGCTGTAATCGAAAGTAAAGTATGATGTACACTGTAATGGAAAGTAAAGTATAATGTACACTGTAATGGAAAGTAAAGTGCAATGTACTCTATAATCGAAAGCAAAGTATAATGTACACATTAATCGAACGTAAGCCATAACGTACACTGTAATGGAAAGTAAAGTATAATGTACGCTGTAATCGAAAGTAAAGTATGATGTACTCTGTAATCGAAAGTAATATATAATGTACACTATAATGGAAAGTAAAGTATAATGTACACTATAATCGAACGTAAGCCATAACGTACACTGTAATGGAAAAGGAAAGTATAATGTATATTGTAATCGAAAGTAAAGAATAATGTACAGTGTAATCGAAAGTAAAGCATGATGTACACTGTAATGGAAAGTAAAGTATAGTGTACACTGTAATGGAAAGTAAAGTATAATGTACACTATAATCGAACGTAAGCCATAACGTACACTGTCATGGAAAAGGAAAGTATAATGTATATTGTAATCGAAAGTAAAGAATAATGTACAGTGTAATCGAAAGTAAAGCATGATGTACACTGTAATGGAAAATAAAGTATAGTGTACACTGTAATGGAAAGTAAAGTATAATATACACTATAATCGAACGTAAGCCATAACGTACACTGTCATGGAAAAGGAAAGTATAATGTATATTGTAATCGAAAGTAAAGCATGATGTACACTGTAATGGAAAGTAATGTATAATGTACACTGTAATGGAAAGTGAAGTGTAATGTACACTGTCATGGAAAGTAAAGTATAATGTACACTATAATCGAACGTAAGCCATAACGTACACTGTAATGGAAAAGGAAAGTATAATGTATATTGTAATCGAAAGTAAAGAATAATGTACAGTGTAATCGAAAGTAAAGCATGATGTACACTGTAATGGAAAGTAAAGAATAGTGTACACTGTAATCGAAAGTAATGTATAATGTACACTGTAATCGAACGTAAAGCATAATGTACACTGTCATGGAAAGCAAATTATAATGTATGCTGTAATCGAAAGTAAAGTATAATGTACATTGTAATCGAAAGTAAAGAATAATATACACTGTATTTGAAAGTAAAGTATGATGTACACTGTAATCGTATGTAAAGTATAATATACACTGTAATCGAAAGTAAAGTATGATGTACATTGTACTCGAAAGTAATGTATAATGTACACTATTATCAAAAGTAAAGTGTACTGTATCGGCTGTAATGGAAAGTAAAGTATAATGTACACTGTAATGGAAAGTAACGTGTAATGTACACTATAATTGAAAGTAAAGTAATAATGTACACTGTAATGGAAAGTAAAGTATAATGTACACTGTAATGAAAAGTAAAGTATGATGCACACTGTAATGGAAAGTAAAGTATAATGTACGCTGTAATGGAAAGTAAAGTATAATGTACGCTGTAATCGAAAGTAAAGTATAGTGTACACTGTAATCGAAGGTAAAGTATAATGTACACTGTAATCGAAAGTAATGTATAATGTACACTATAATCGAAAGTAAAGTATAATGTACACTGTAATCGAACGTAAAGAATAATATACACTGTAATCGACAGTAAAGTATGATGTACACTGCAATGGAAAGTAAAGTATAATGTATGCTGAAATCGTATGTAAAGTATAATATACACTGTAATCGAAAGTAAAGTATGATGTACACTGTACTCGAAAGTAATGTATAATGTACACTGTAATGGAAAGTAAAGTATAATGTATGCTGAAATCGAAAGTAAAGTATAATGTACACTGTAATCGAAAGTAAAGAATAATATACACTGTAATCGACAGTAAAGTATAATGTACACTGCAATGGAAAGTAAAGTATAATGTACACTGTAATCGAAAGTAAAGAATAATATACACTGTAATCGACAGTAAAGTATAATGTACACTGTAATCGAAAGTAAAGAATAATATACACTGTAATCGACAGTAAAGTATAATGTACACTGTAATCGAAAGTAAAGTATAATGTACACTGTAATCGAAAGTAAAGAATAATATACACTGTAATCGACAGTAAAGTATGATGTACACTGCAATGGAAAGTAAAGTATAATGTACACTGTAATCGAAAGTAAAGTATGATGTACACTGTACTCGAAAGTAATGTATAATGTACACTATTATCAAAAGTAAAGTGTATTGTACGCTGTAATGGAAAGTAAATTAAAATCTATATTGCTATTGGAAGTAAATTCTACAATGTAAACGGAAAGAATATAAAAATCCAAACTTTCATCTAAAGTATGTGGTAGTTATACACAAGAGGGTGGGTGCCTGGTGAGGTATAATTGACCCGGTCCACGGGTCTACAATACCTTGTAACAATGGGATCTTCCAGGATATTATCTTTATCTTACAATAAAACGTGATTAATACAGGGTTTCTGATTACATTTTTAGAATCGAAATTACAGAAAGACATAAGTTTTCGATCTTATAATTTTTTTTTTCAATCAATCAATCGATCTTAGAGCAGTGAAATCGGAAAATTATTACATCAGTAAATTTGCATAAATAATATAATAAATTCCTCAAATATTTGACAGATAATTTTTTTGTCATCATTGTTGCTAATGGCTAGCCTAACCAGATTTAAACAAACCAGAGGTGATTTTTTTCACCTAAATGTGAGAAAATAATCATTATTCTTCATTTTGTGCAGACCTTTGATGTGTCTAACAAACAGGATTTTATCTCAATTTTTCTCTCCTGATAGAACTATTATTATTGTAATTCAATTTATCACTTGGACAAATTATTACGTCCCACTTGCCGTAAGCGGCCTCTTAATTACCCCATTTACGGAAAAACTCTGAAAAGACACGGCAATACTTTTGACACTTATTTTGTAAAGAAGTCTTGAAAGTGGTAACCTAAGGTGATTTTACAACCAGTAATTAAAACGCGTAAACCGATCAAAACCTAAGATATTGTTAAACTCCCCCCTTCCATTCATTCTTTACCAAAATAGCGATTAGTGTATGACCATAATAAGATCTCACCTGTGTGTGAGGTTTATTTTGCAATTAATACAGGTGTGATAAGCCCATTAACTAGTGAGAGTACGACATCCTAATTGTGTAATAATCCTTAACCTTTCAAATTCTTCTGTTCATTAATGCTTTTAATTTTTTTACAAAATACTAATCCTAAATTCATTAAAATCTGAGATTTATATAAGAGATTAATGTCAGAATAGCCTTGTGCAATCATTTTCTATTATATACAAATGTATATGCAATAAATCCATTACTATGTTTTGTTAGAAAGAAAAAAATGTGCAAAGCCCTTTCAAGTATACGTAGAAAGAATTTGATTTTTTTCTTTAAAAAAAAACTAGTTTCAAACAAAAACAACAGTTCTAACAAAATAGAAATGAAAACACTCTGAAAAAATAATATATCCAAATATGTGGAACACCTGGCCTGCTACTAAAATTATGTGGTTAGCAAATTTAAATTGAAAGTGTTTAAGATTGTAAAAAGTTTACAGCTGAATTGAGTTGCAAGTTAACAAAATGATTGTTATATCGATGTTAATTATCCGATCATTTCGATATTGACAACTTATTATAGTTTTTACATCTAGTCTATTTTTATCTTAAATGCACGATTTTTTAAGCTGATGAATTATCAAAATATATAGAATTCAATTTTGATACAAATATTTTATGATAAATCATACCAGGTTTACATGAATTGAATTCTTTCTTGTATTTTATTTTACTAAGAGGAAAGGTTTTAACCAAAAAAACTTACTTTAAACCGCCACTTTTTATTGAAATGCCTGTGCCAAGCCAGAAAAGTGAGAGGTCATGAAAATGCGTGTAGGGGTACAGATTTACCTCTTTCTGTGATTTTATTAAAATTATATTTTGGAATTGTTCCGTAGACATTGTAGTATTTTTTGCTTTTCACATTTTTTTTCTTAATTTGTTAGATATAACGATGGAAATAAGATTTTATTTGTATTATTACTAAAATAGGTTCCCCTGGAGCATATTCAACAGAAAACAATGTAACAAACGGCCACAAAACATTTTTAGTATATTATGAATAAAATAGTTTAAAAAAGTAACATGTCAAAATAGAATCATGTACATTGTACATCTTTATTTTGCCCAAGTGCGCCATATGGTATGTCAAGAGGAAGAAGAAGAAAAAGAGAGAAAGAAATTAATCTGCTCATGCACCTATATAGTCTGTATACCATTGTATTTACAAAGGTTTATCAGAAATAAAATATATAGGTAATTAAATAATACAGATGTGTTAAGTTACCTGGATTCTATGACTAAATTCTAGAAAGTACCCCCCCCCCCCCAAAAAAAAGCCGGTGTTAAAAAGAGTTATTCCAATTTGTACTAAGTGCAGAAAAGTCAACTGCCGGTTTGGTATCATATTGTCCCATATAACAATATATAAGCTGATCATTTCTTTATGTTTATTTTTAAATAGAAGCCTCCAAGTTTTCCAAATATCTTTCTACTTAATTAACATTTTAGGCTCTGGTTTTTTTTTGTGGACAAAAATAGAATAATAATAAAAATTCTAGAAACAAATTTGATTTAATCAGAAAAACAAAAAGAAAATGTAGATCCACCATCAGCAAACACTGATGTCTAAGTCTAAGCTTATTTAAGTCAAGATTTCAAGATTCTTTATTTCTCATAAAACCACAGTTTTAAACAGCACAGTAGTACAGAGAACTTACAATTTAACATAAATAGATATTAAATACACATGACAAGACACGTTGAAGAAAGTTGTGTGCATTTATGCTAGTTTAACCGATACCCTTCCATAAAGCCTCTGTTACACGGTACAGTAGTATTTTACACAGTATTTTTTGGATTATGATACATGTATCGCGATACTTGCTTTACCGTGTAACAGGGCCTAAATAACTTTACTGACTCTCCACAAAAACGGGAGCAATTATTCATATTGTATAATTAATAAGAAGTCAACTCTAATCTTGAACTTTATATAATAATCATAATTTTCCTCTTTGATCTTTGTTTATTTGTAGATAATGATAATCTGTCAAGTAAATTACAAATTTGGCTTCATATACTATTGTTGTGTATACTTGTTTACTATTTTTTATATATAAATACATGCCTCCACGATATAGCTGAAATATTGCTGAAAGTGGCGTTAAACACCATAAACCCAATCCTCTTACAAATACATGTATCTTCGAGATGGTATTCTATTATTTTTTATTTACATGAATCGGAGAAGTGGGGGTAGAAATATATATGTACAAAATTTTATATCATGATCATAATAAGAAACAAAACACCAGCTATTTAACATTATAGAGCTTGTATTTCAATTTGTTCATAAATGTTCAATGAACGTTTTCAAGCTATTTTTATATTACAACGGGTGTAATGGGCTTAGAACATGCAAAAATGAATCAGCGAAAATAATATCGGTTTATGTTGTGACCCCTTGATACAATTTCGTGTGATTAAAAACACGTACATTATTTGATGTGAAATTTGATCCGAAATTAACAACATCTTCAAAGTTCTTTTGGGGCACATGCTTAACATTTTTCTACTTGACCTTGTTTTTATGATTTTTATAATAATAAACAAATTTTTTTTTGAATACAGCCTCTATATTTAGTCTCGACCCTATATCTACTGAAATTAACTACAGGTAAATGGAGAAAAAAATCATAAGTTTCGAATACAATCTCTATTTAGTCTCGACCCCATCTACTGAAATTAATTTAGTCTCGACCCTATCTACTGAAATTAATTTAGTCTCGACCCTATATTTACTGAAATTAAGTGCAGGTAAAGATGAAATGTGCATTTCATGGGAGGAAAATAACATGCACACCGAAGCTATAGATTTGAGTTCTCGAGGACAATAAAGAATTCAAATTGACTGTAGTGTTTATGGCCTATAATGTCTAAACAACCATTAAATATTTATGACCTGTTTAAAATGGACATAAATTTCGTATGAATGTCATTCACCTATAGACAATATAACAATCAGGTGGTATTATATATAGTGAATGTGTATTGCATCAACACTGATAGCTAAAATATACCGTTTGTGAATTGGAAATATTAAAACTTTTTCTTTCAAAATACATCTCTTAACGACAAAGAGGAACATTTTTTTGATTTTTGTATAGTAGCATTCGTCCCGAATTTCAATTTTATATCGATAATGGGAATCTTAATATTTTACATTTTTGTACTTTATTTGATATTTATGGAAATTATTTTTGTAATTTGAAAATGTAAATGAACACCGAAATTAGCATACAATTCAGTTAGTTGTAAAATGAAAATAAAAATCGCAAAATTGAAAAAAAAGTTGTGTAGTAGCGACGGAGTGAAACAGATTTACATAACACCTGCTCTCACCATCAACATTTTATTAATTTTTTTACATGTATATTTGTGAATAAACCTAAAAAAAATTATTAATTTTATCCCAATATCTAATTATTTCACACACCAAGGAAGTGATATATAGCTTGAAATAAAGTATGTTTAACAGTAGGTTTTTTGTTGATATCGTTTCAATTCTGCTACCGATCTTATAGTTTAATGGACGCCTTATCTATTCATCAACATATAAATCTATCATTCCTGCATTAAAATATCATCACTGTTTTAAACTAGTCTGAAAGTCTTGCGTTATTCTGCAATAAAATTATACTTAAAAACATTTTTCTGTATTAACTATCAGAGAAAAAAAAAACATACACAAATATTCTGTCGAAAAATTCGAAACATATTTTTGGACAAAATACCCGCACATGTATTGAACATTAAATTTTTTTTCAGTCTACAATGCACACACTAAATTTATTTTTCGGTGCTTTTCTGTTTTAAGTGTATTAGTGTTTGTACCCCCATCCCCCACCCCACCCCAATTTAAGCAATTTCTTTTTAATAGAGAAAAATAAATGAACCTGATTATTTAAATTTTTGAAAACTTTATTCACTATTATTTTAAGAATGACTAAGGTCGTATATGTGCATGAGAAGAATTTAGATGGAACAAACACCATTTACATGTGACATTTGTATTAATGTTAACATGTTTATGAATGGTAAGAGGTCGACAAGATAAAAAAAAAATGAATGAAGCAATGAAGTAATTTGTACCTACCGACACATTCGTTAGCGATTCTACTCGAGGCACGTGCCCATGGCCTGTCAAAATGGAATGGCTTACATTTTTCACATTCAGATCCTGCAGTATTGTGTTTACAATCACACACAAATTGACCTTCACGATTTGTTATGCAGCGTGATGCATGACCATTACATTTGCATCTACCTCCCACAGCGAAATCCGACAAAGCATAATAGTAGCTTTCCCTTGCGGATTCGTCATCATGTTCATCTCCGTATGTGTTCAGTCTATTATACACCACCATAACGTCTGTTGCCGTCACCCAGTCTTGTAAAATTGGACTATTATCGAAGTCGTAGGCTGATGGTCGTCCTTCAAGAGTACTAAATGCTACTCGAGCGCCAGTTAGTGGTTCGATATTGCTGAAAGATTCTGTACACAACGCGTCTTGTTCGTTTGCTTTTGTCACAATAGCTTTCGGAGATTTGGAATACATTTTCTTGCAGTTACTTGAATAATATTGGAATGGTACCCAGGTTTTTCCATAATCCATACTTTTGAAAATTGCCATGGAATTAGGTCTTGCCGAACAAAATTGCAAACTTATGTACGTTATTTCATATTTTTTCCCCAAAGATAATTTTAAAGTTACATTTTGAGGATATTGAACATATGTGTTAGACATCCAACATGTCAAGTTGTTTGGATTATTTAAATCTGTAAGATATGATGGCGGATGCATGCGTTTAGGATGGTTTGCATCACAAATAAAACAATTACGGACAACACGACCATCTTTATCCGTTGTTGATTTGCAAAAACGAGTTGGCGGGGAGCCGCACGTGCTTGAAGCTGTAACTTCCTTTCCAAAAGCTGCATTTACAAAGTCCGGAGTACATAATGTAGGTTCTCCTCTTTCGTTATAACACGGATCAGGAGGCGTTTGCTGAGCAACAAACACATCCAAATAAGATCCCGTTAACACGTTCCGCACACACACGCAATATAATATGATTGCAATTTTAAACATTTTGGAAACAAGTCTCGAAGCTCTGGACACCCATAATCTCATTTTTTATATTAAAAAAAATATATAATCCAAAATACAATCAAAATATCGGAATTTTACATTCTAAATAAAAACAAATATATCTCATCTGTAAAACCACGTGTTGATTATTTGTTAAAATTTCGAGTATGTGTTACTCTCACTTAACCACACATTGGCAAAACAAACAATTTAGCATCGTGCTAATAGTTTCTCGCCCAATATCATCTTATCATCTCCTCTATCAACGTAAATCCATCACTATATTACTGTCAGAATTAGTTTTCTATAGTAAGATATTCCAAGAGCCACTACAGTTCAGAGACAGCTCAACAATGTCATTGAAAAGTAACCCGTCTGTGTCATATATTGTTAAATAAATAACGTCTATGAGATGTGTGCTCAAGAACTAAAGTCATGAAACATTTATCTTATTTCTAATCATATTGAAATTCCATTAATACGTTTCTTAATCCGAAGGGCAGGTAGTACTCGCAATTTAACAGTTAAGAATAGCTCTGCAAGACTAGACACGCCCCCTTAGGTTATCAATCAATCGGTATGAATGATTCTTTTGGCTATCACGATAGTGACTCCGCCTTCTTTTGTAGTTCATTAATTTATCATTGGTTACTAATTAAGATCTTATTTACAATGTAAAAAAGGTGTTAAAAGATAATTTAACCATTGATAACGTATAGATAAGCAAAAACAAGTAAAATTTGGAAAAACTCCAGACAAAAAAAAAATACAAACTTAAATAAGACAAAAATTCATTTACACAAATCTGTGAGATGAAGCAACTGTAACCTCGCTCTAATGTTTCAAATTAAAATAATAGATTTCTGAATTGTGATATCTGTAACAAAGATGACATAATGGCTAAGGCGGAAAAAAGGGTTTCTAATTTCAAAGTTTTAAATCAAATCATATCTGTACACATTATCTCATGTTTGTTTTTTGTTCAAGTCGATAACATGTAACTTGAGAGATATAATAAGAATACAATATGTATCTACACCAAAGTTCGCTCGTAAGAAGAATATTATTAAATAAATTCGCCTCGTTTTCAATTTTACACATTGTCATGGTGTTCAGGTTGAGGGCGGAAAGAATTTAGATGTTTTTGTGGTACTGTACAATGACTGACCTTATTGAAATGAATATCGGATGTTGATGACTGAAAAACGAGAAAAAGATGAGAAATATTTATGGGAGATTCAATTTGGATTTTGTAAATTATTTCCTCATTTGTAGGCAATATATTTCTTAACTTTTCAGTAATGACTGGTATTTCTTACATTTTATTAACAAGAGATAAAAAACAAATCATAATGGCTTGTTGAAAAATGTACGTAACGTACTTTATTTAGTCTAGGCTTAAAATTAACGATTTAATTTTATTATTAAAAAGAAATCATCTATATTATTACCAAAATTTAGAGAAAAAAATAAAAAAATATACAAGATAACACAAAAAATAGCCAATATATTTATAAAAATACAATCTGATATGTCTGACTTCTTTTTGTTCAACTTATCACCTATCACCACTAATGTTGTGAGTTCGAATCCTTCTCATGGCATGGCGAACTCGATACAACATTATGTGATGAAGTTTGTCAGTGATTTACGACAGGTCGGTCCAATTTCCTCCACCAAAAAAATTGACCGCCACGATAAAACTGAAAAATTGTTGAAAGTGGCGTTAAATACAAATGTATCATGTACCATCTTTTTTTTTCTTTTCGTGATTTATGCGCGGTTTTAGCTCAATTGTAGGAACTTGGTCTCCCCTATTTTTTTTATTCTTCAAGGAGCTTTACTTTTTATAACTGTATTCACGGACATCCCGGGAAATTTGAATGGGGTTTTCTATGCTGGAATTTTAAATTGTAGACATCCCTTAAAATGTTACAAATACATTTTATTATCCGTGATTTTGTCTTAACATCCTACAATAAAAAAAATCAATGAAGAAAAGGTTTTCATAGAGTGAATGACTAATTGTTGTTTAACACCAATAGAGCAATTTTCAGCCATATCATGGCGAGAACAAGTTACTTTTCCACTGAGATGACGATGATGTCCACTTTGTACTAAACCAACAGCTTAGTTAAAATTTAATAGTGCTAGCTCATTAAAACAACAGTCCACGTGAAAACATATCGATCCACTTTGACACATTATCTTGATTCCAAGACAACCAGTCTTTACTCTTACTCCATAATGATGCGTGACCAGCAGATAATGAGTAAATGCCAATTCTATTAGCTTGTGGTTTGACCCGACCGTTGCTTGAACCCACGATCTACTGTATATGAGGCCAGCACGCTAACCATTATACTACCGATGCGGTTCCGTTGTTATCTTAAATGATGCATATGTCTTAAGTACATTCGACAAACATACACCAGAATGACCAAGTTACTTGAACAGAATTCAACTCATAACTTAATACATGTATTCACAAGGAGTGGTTTAAAAGTGTAGTAAAATCTATCTCATTGTTAAGATAGGGAACACGTAAAAACAATGAGTCACGTTTTTTGACGTTCTTCATCCCACAGTCACAGGTGTTCAGTGGTTAGCATTACTAATATATAAAGGGTTACTGCTAACAAGGTAGCAACAGAACCAATGATCCCTAGTGGTAAAGTTGAAATCATCACTTCAAAAGTTTTACGTTCGCCCTCACGACGTTAACCTGAGCACCTGAGTTCATCTGGCTTTTTTGTTTATGTTTTGTGTTCGGCGTTGCTCAATCTTTAGCTTTCTGTGTAGTACGTTGTCGGCCGTTGTTAGTATTTTTGTTCATTTTCGCTTGGTCATTGCATTGTCTGACCTTCGCACTATGGCTTCTGATTATCCCTTTGATATCTTTAAACTTTTTCTATTAAAATAAGTAAGACCAGAGACCAATTTGGAGTGACATATCTAGCTAGACAGGAATGACATTTTGACTAGTCAGATTGTGGCAAGGTCGTATCAATACCAAATGACGTGTCATGCATCATAGTGAAAAACCGAAGTTATGTACATGTATATAATAAAGACAGAGAATGGACATGTAAACGTACAGACCAACATTGGTGGTGTAATGGCTAACATGCTCGTCTCAAGGGTTCTAACCCAGGTATGGGTATACAGAAACTTGCATTTGCTACTTCTTCGACTAAGGACATAAAATAAAAGAGTAAGAGCTAAGATTGATCGAGTCGGAGTAAGTATAATGTGTTCAAGTAGAGCAACATGTCTACATGTGGGACGTGCTGTTTCATAGAATTAGAACTATGAACATCTAGCTTGGCGTGCTGGTCTAGTAAAAAGCAGACATCGTGTTTTTTGTTTGTGTGTTCAGTGAGTGAAGGTTATAGGTGATTGTTCGTTTTGGTAATTTTGGTGGAATTGGTGACCATCACTGTTTAAAACTTGTTCTTGCCATAATATAGTTGGAAAGAAACCGTACTTGGCATTCATTAACCAACGATCATACACAAGTACCATGAAATATACCAAGTAGTTTGCAGAATCGTTTCTAATAAATATTTATTGCTTTCAGTTTAAGAATGGCTATGAAGTGCCTCTTTTTAATCACAGCATCGTTTTTTCCGTGTGTGACCCAATTCATCAAAAGTAACATTTTCAATTCACTTTCAAAATACAATTGTTCTTGTAACCAATGGAGACATCAAACAGACAAGGGCCGGCCTTAAGTCAATTGGACCAATTGCTCCCAATTGGGCCCAACACTGGAGTTATCTTCTCTCTGGTGTTCACGTAAACACAACAACACACTGCAGGTTTTACATTTTTATGGGGCTCCGCAAACAGGTATTACTTATGAGGTCTTTGATCATTAAAAGTTGCAAATTTATAAATGTCCTATGTTTACGCTGATTTTTTTTTCAAATGCGAAAATTTACTTTTTTTTTGTTAGTTTGTATTTAAATTACGAGTAACTTACATGTATACATAGTTTTATTGAAACCGGTGGGAATGGATTAAGATAACATACAAAAGGCAGATATTTCACGTGTACATCAAATTGTCGTTTCCTTTAATCTCAATCTCTTTACAATTCTAGATACACTGACACCTGTCTAAACCGAACCCCTGCCTAAACCAGACAGATTTTACAGTCCCATCTACTAAAGTCTATGTAATTTGAACCTGTTTAAACCAAACACCTGTCTAAACTGAACAAATTCTTCAGTCTCAAAGGGGTTCGGTTTAGACAGGTAAAATGAAAAACAAAAATATCACTCTGTCCGAACAATTCCAAAATCAAATATCAAAATCGTAGAAAGAGGTAAAATTGAATACCTTATCACACAAATACATCACCGTTCACTTTCCTGGTTTAATAAAATCGTAGATATCTAATTTAGTGCGCACGTTACGTTTCTGGAATAACATTCATCAGGTACGTTACTGGAATAACATTCATCAGGTACGCTGAAAATAGAAAGACTGGAAAGTCAAATAAAATAAAGTTTGGGAGCAATAAACCTAAAGAGCTTAAACCGGATAGCACTTCAATAAAAGGTGGCGGTGTAACGCTAGTTTTAGAATAGGCAGACAAAAGGTTATCATCGGCACAAATAATATAGATAAGGTAGTAAATTAGTTTAATTAATGATTTCATTTGATTTTTATTGGTATAATAACATACAATTGCGAGTTATAGTATACGTTTGAACTTCTAGATACCAGTTTAGTATTCACATTTTTCGAAAATACTGGACACACATACCTACCATTTAGAATTTCTCTATCCAAAATTTAAAACGAAAAGAGGACCTTGTTAACCCCCCTGGACCCGCTTATCAATTATATTGTCAGAAACAATAAATTTATTCTATACCATTTCAAGTATATATAAAAAGCGTTCTCAACTGATGGAATTTGAAATAGACACAATAAAAGTTTGAAGATAACAAAGGGTTAATCAGAAGCCGTAAATCGAAGAAGGGCAGACAATACAAACTATGAATTACAGAGGCAGAGGAGAAAGATGGAGATCACCCAAGTTCATAATGGCGCTTAATTATGGTACATGTATTCAAATTCGTGAATATGTGCGATAAATTAGATTTTCATGACTTTGAATTGAAAATATGGTGATAAATTTGAAATTCGAATTGTCAATACCGGGGGGGTACCACACATTTGTCAAAAGTAATGTGAAAGGAGCAAAACAATTATTAAGGAACTAAAGCTCAAATCAAACTTGCATAATATCTGGAGCAGGAACTGAATATCCTTCCGGAGCACCCAAGTTCACTTTGGTTTTTTTGTGGGGTTCGTGTTTCTCAATCTTTAGTTTTCTGGGTATCGTCCTTTTTTGTTCTGGCCTTCTTTGATTCAAAAATTTCTCATCACTGGAAAAATTCTTCTAAGCTGTAAAGTTAAGGACACATAAAAACCCTTATTTAAACAAAAACTATTTTAAGAAGGAAAATGTTTCAATTAGGTCTGTCTTTAGCAGATCGGCAGTTGTGTTTACGATATTTTATTTTTTATTATCCTGAAACGTTATATAGATAAATAATATTCAGGATAGAAATTGCAACAAAGAAAAAACACAAAATACAACAAACAAACAAAACGTCAAAATGTTGTTAGTTTCTATGTTCAGTGTTCTATCTTGTGAGTTTGTTTTCATAGATATATATTGTCCTATTTACTATTTATCAACGAAGTATAAAACGGTAAACGTCTATTAAGCAAAAAAAAATGTATGTTTGATTTTAAACGATGACGCTATAACTATAATTGATGATAATGTAATTTAATAAGTAACCCACCCAACCTTTCAACAAAAAAAATATCTCCGGGTATTGATTAAATATATAATAACAAAAATACCTATCATATCTACCTAATATTTGATGAATAACAAATAATTATATCATTCTCTGTCATAATAGGTGTGAAGTTGATGACTATCAATTTGACTTCCAGTCACAAAGATCAGTATCAGTTTACACCTCAGTGTATGGAAAATAAACAATAAACAAATCACGTGTAATAGGAAGACATTATATATTTTTATATAACGACCACAAAAAATATGATACACCTACTTAGAGGAAGACTCACAAATTTTACTCACTAAACATACATGTACTAATGATAATGTTTACACTTAATTTATGAGTTACATGTACAAATACAAATAGGAAAAGAAAAGATCTGTTATACAGGTACATCCCTTAAAAATAAAATAAAGTAATAATAGAAATAGTAGGTAATATGTTGGTTTGGTTGATTTTATGGTGTTTAACGCCACTTTCAACAATAGCTCAGTTACATCGTGACGGTCAGTTTTATTGGTGTAGGAAACCGGAGTCCCCGGAGAAACCATCGACATGTCGCAAGTAACTGACAAACTTTACCACAGGGCCAGGATCATGGTGTTTAACGCCACTTTCAACAGTATTTCAGTTATATCGTGGCATTCAGTTTTATTGGTGGAGGAAACCGGGATACTTGGATAAAACCATGTAGGTTGGTAATAGGAAAACACGAATTAAGTTATGTATATTAAATAGAAAATGACGCTAGCTTAAATAAAGATGGACATACAAATATACAAGTGTTGGGATCCCATTAACCGGTTTAAATAAAGATGGACATACAAATATACAAGTGTTGGGATCCCATTAACCGGTTTAAATAAAGATGGACATACAAATATACAAGAGTTGGGATCCCATTGACCGGTTTAAATAAAGATGGACATACAAATATACAAGTGTTGGGATCCCATTAACCGGTTCAAATAAAGATGGAGGTACAAATATACAAGTGTTGGGATCCCATTGACCGGTTCAAATAAAGATGGACATACAAATATACAAGTATTGGGATCCCATTAACCGGTTCAAATAAAGATGGACATACAAATATACAAGTGTTGGGATCCCATTAACCGGTTCAAATAAAGATGGACATACAAATATACAAGTGTTGAGATCCCATTGACCGGTTTAAATAAAGATGGACATACAAATATACAAGAGTTGGGATCCCATTGGCCGGTTTAAATAAAGATGGACATACAAATATACAAGAGTTGGGATCCCATTAACCGGTTTAAATAAAGATGGACATACAAATATACAAGAGTTGTGATCCCATTAACCGGTTTAAATAAAGATGGACATACAAATATACAAGTGTTGGGATCCCATTGACCGGTTTAAATAAAGATGGACATACAAATATATAAGTGTTGGGATCCCATTGACCGGTTTAAATAAAGATGGACATACAAATATACAAGTGTTGGGATCCCATTAACCGGTTCAAATAAAGATGGACATACAAATATACAAGTGTTGGGATCCCATTAACCGGTTTAAACCCGCCACATTTATATGGACCTGAATTTCCAAATAAAAGTAGTCTTTTTTCCCCCTTTTTTATATATTCAACGATTTGGGATGAAAGATGGCTGTTCGTTTTGTTGATATTTGTCGAATTATTGACCGTCGCTGTTTAAACTCTCTTTTTATAGTTTGTTCTCGCTGTATCACTGAGAAAAAATTAAAACTGCATATCTTTTTTTTAACATTAACAGTAATGCGTGATAGATGTACAAAATTTGAGTGTGAAACCAGTGAGTATGTCACAACACATTATTTTGTAGAATGTAAAAAATAAATCCATCAATTCATTTTAATCCGTATAAGTATTACATGTTATTAAAACAAATAAACAATAAGATCAGTTTAAATGATTGATTATATATTTGTTTATAAAGCGAATCCACCAACTGTCAACAATCTTGCAGCTATATCGTGTATCATGACGACTTGGTTTAGTGACGGCGGAAGCAGGAACAAACAAACGATCATCGGCAAGTACAAGCATCCACTGATACAGTTGTAAAGACTATCGATTCCGTGAAGTTCTAGCATTATTTCTTAACGATGAAATTATGTACCCATAGAAAAGTTTGAGCACGGTCCCTTTTATTTTGACGATTGTATTGTCTGTTCTTCCTCGATTTACGACTTCTGAATACCTCAACTATAAGCTGTAAATCATATGACAGACAATACAATAACGAGGTAAAAAAAACAATAGTCGACAAAACACTGTACAGAAAACAATAGTCTGAGCAATACGCACTCCACTGAAAACTGGAGGCAAACTCTTAAAACTACATCTTGGTCAAGTCAGTGCCTTTTAAATATCAAATTCTGTTTAAAACAAGAATGGCGAATTATATAATAAACAAGGCCTTTAATAATCGCCATCTTATCTTTGTAAAATGTCACAAGACGAGACGTAAATTAATTCCTTGCTGAGGAGAACATGACGCTCCTTTCACGTAACGACACATTGCAGCAGCTCTTACCTATGTGTGGTCGTTTGTGGGCCGTTGCAAGGCAACGTTTTCCGTTTCTACCCAATATCGCACCTTTGGCACGTCTGGCAATCAATATCAAAACATCCGTCTTATATGCTCACCCTAAACCCACATTTTACCTATATTATATGTATATATTTGTCAGTAAACATGGTCCTCGTCATGAACATTGTTAAAATACCGCTCACCTGACGTTACACAACAATAGATAAATCTACGGGGAAAACAAGCAAATTTCTATGACGAATACAATGTGGAACTTGAAAATACAATGTTTGTCAAAAACAAGAGTTCGTGTTGCTCGATCTTTAGTAATCTGTGTAGTGTTTATTTAGATCGCTGTTTGTCATTATACTTTTGGCCATTGTGGTGTCTGTTCTGTGATTTACGGATTCTGATTACCCCTCTGGTATCTTAGATTTACGGATTCTGATTACCCCTCTGGTATCTTAGATTTACGGATTCTGATTACCCCTCTGGTATCTTCAAACTATTCTTAAAACAAACCAATGCGTAGTATTGTATATTGTATAGTATACTCTTAAGATAGATAGTGTAAGCATATACTAGTATGCACGTACAGAACATCAAATGTTACATGTAACATTTTTCTTTACTGTAAGATACATTTATTTTTCATTCGCAGGGAACCAATTGTTGTGGATCAACCAACCCACGAATTTAAGAATCTAACAAAGTACAGTCAAACCTGCCTTAAAGGGCACATCTATATAACAAACCACTGTCTATAAAGGGCAGTCTCATTTTCCCAATTAATGGATAGTGCATATAGTTTTAACATGTATATAAGGACAGCTGCTCATAAAGGCCAAATTTTCAGGTTCCATTCAATGGCCTTTATATGCAGGTTTGACTGTATAATTTCTTTCCGTGTTACGGGAACAATAAAACATTAGAGACCGTCGTGGTTGCGATTGTATGGTAGTTGGATTTACAACTACCTATGCAATCAGTGCCTATCACCACTAGAACCGATCATGGCGAAGTGTACTCGATACAACATTATAGGATAAAGTTTGTCAGAGACTTGCGACAGGTCGGTGGTTTTCTCCGGGTACTTCGACTTCCTCCACCAATAAAACTGACCGCCACGATATCACTGAAATATTGTTGGAAGTGGCGTTAACCACCATAAAGATAAACCTAAAAAAACATTATAATTTCTTAAAGCATATATCTATATATTTTTGTCATTGAAAATTCTCAGTTCACCAAACGAATAACCGACAAATTTGTCTTTTATGAGCAATCAACGAAACTTGAGATACACGAATTTAAGTTATTTCACATTATCAACATAATTTGTTTTATGAACGAAAATTGGAATACACGAATTGAAGTAATTTCACATTATCAACATAATTTGTTTTATGAACGATAAAGATGATTCATTCACACGGCTACGACATTCATTATATAACATTGGACATACTGTAGTATATATTTATCCATTAAATTCTAACAATAATAACATTCTATTGTATTCTTGACTATCACCATTGAACAGTTGTGATATATTTCATGTAGGTGTAACTTGTTTGTTATTATTATTGATCATAAGTACTTTAGTTTGATATATTTTTCTTCGGGGTATAAACAAGTACTCACAGAACACAGTGAAAAGACTTCCTTGAATCAGAGCCGTATTCGGTTAAACTGTGGTTAATTAAATACACCTTAGAGAAAACGGAAGGGGCAATTAAGAATGGACAATCTAGAGACACTGACAACACTGGGTTCACAAGACACAGAACAAAGTAAAAAACACAACACAGAAAACTAAAAAGATGAGCAAAATTAGTATGAATGATATGGATCAAGGTACACGAACATGAGAGACTATCCAACATTACACTAATACACAACAAAGTCATATTAAAGGAACGGCGCTTTTATTACTGTTCTACATTTCACAGTCGCAGTAGGGTCTTCAATAATGAACATATCTAAACGAGTGTTAAACGATCCCTAGCCTGCAGTTGGGAGATACCATTTACAACTTGAAATGTTCACTTTTTTAAAATGATAAAAAATCTTCAATATAATTCACTAGATCAAAACATGGTTGTGTACACTATGTTGCCAGTTTCTCTGGATTGTCCATTTTTAATTGCCACTTAGATATTCTCTAACGTTTATTATACTGGACGCATATTATTTGTAAAACAACAATGACATGTGAACAGGAATGGTCAACAATATAACCAATCACAATATTACAAACCATGGTCAAACTCAAATCCCAAAAATAATTAGAAAACGACAGAAGCCGATACAAATTTTTAGGTAGACATATAGGTGTTCTGTGGTCATACCAAAACAAGACCGATTTTTGATAGCCTGTATAACCCCATTAGTTTTCTTGCCCGTAAAGACTTTCAAATTATTTGGCTGTGAGCGTAATAGTATTTGATGAAGTTAATTCCAGAAAAGCGCCACGCGCACTAAATGAGACACGTGTTTTTATTGAATATTGCATGATTGATCAATTATTGCTTAATGTCCAGCGAGCAGTATTCCAGATATATTCAGGACGAAAACAAGTTCAATAATAGCGAGCACAGAGAGCTCTACAGCAACATGGGCATGCAACACACAGTTGGCTCTGCCTAATAATGAGATTGAAATCCTTTCGTCCGGAAGTTGATAAAAGTTGGCGTGTAATATATTACAAAAGTCAAAGTCGATAGATGGTTGTCTTAAGTATTTTTTTCGGATTTTTTTTTATGTCGACAATAAAAAACTTAATATTTTGTGATATTCAACTTTCACTCAAATATATACACACTGGCCAGACAGAAATGCTGTGCTCGCATCTAGGCAATGCCTACTGCATATTATTTAAACAAAACTACATAGAAATGTGGAAAGGGATGAGTTAACGACCAATGACTGCCACTGTAGTAGTATGGAGTTGGGCGTAAAATGTAGTCTTTTAGAGAGGC
This sequence comes from Gigantidas platifrons, assembly GCA_002080005.1. Lineage (NCBI taxonomy): Eukaryota > Metazoa > Mollusca > Bivalvia > Mytilida > Modiolidae > Gigantidas > Gigantidas platifrons. The sequence continues at coordinate 904,031 of MJUT01028081.1, read as the reverse complement.
TACAATGCACGTATTCTTTTGTGAAATCTACAAAAGAGGTTTGTAGTGTACAGAGAGCGTGGCACTCTCCAAACACTGTGGTACACGACCAGGCTTTCCGTATTATAATCTGACAACCCCATCTAGAGGGCTCCCCCTATCCACCACCCGGGACTCACCGAGCAGCTCTATCAGTTTGAGCCGTGGAAACTTTTACCACTACCCAGTATTGACTATTATAGGGTAGATTCACAATCTAAAAATAAAATGCCTTGTAACGGCTTAAAAACGACAACTCCTACCAAATATTGCTCGCTATGAACTGCTACAAATTATCATTTACCTTCAAGGAGCACGATATTCTCAAAACATGGGGCACGTATATATATCAGGTGCTATTGACGAGTTGTGTAGAGTTAGTCCCATACAACCAGTAGATGTGCTGAAAAAGGGTTTATTCCATGTATGAAATAATTAACTTCTGTATCCGGGAATACCCTCGGAGGTACATTTAACACAGGGCAACCAACATTTCATGACAAATGATAGAGAATGAGCATCAGTTCCTTTGACATTTTCCATTAGAATTACCTAAACACTATCCTTGAGTTTTGACAGTTTGATCGAAATATTTTAAAGCCTCATGTTGATGGGTTATAAAATATAATCAAGTAATTCTTACATTTACGGGACGTCAAACAATGCGTCGAGTATGGAAAATACCAGACTTATTTTCTTGTATAGAAAACACGTTACTAGTTGTCGTAAATGGCTTGTGATAAAGCGAAAAAGTCCGATCCTATCCATTGTAGCCTCTTTCCGGTGGGAATTTCAACTTCCGCCCATATATCTAAGTCAATCTCGTTACTAACCTTTAAACATACATTGTACGTGCTTCTTAAGACTTATTTGCGTAACGAATATAACTGAAATACTGTTCACGTCAAGCAAAAATCCAGCATATGGATAGGGTCGGACGACAATTATGCCTTGCAACGGGCAAGCAATGACGACTTCTAGAAAGCTATTACACATGATCATGAGTTACTGGAAGCAGGCCGGCCTTAAGCCAATTGGACCCCGCGCTGGGGTTATCTTCTCCTGGTTGATCAAGTACACACAGCAACACACTGCAGGGTATACAAAGAACAGCATTGGGCTTCGAACGTCACAAGGACTGTCCTGACTGCAAGTTATATATTCCTTGCTAAGAGCTTGACATTCTGCATAAAAGAAACAGTTATATTGGTCCAGTCATGAAGACAAGAAATGCATTTGTTTCTTCCAGTACAACTACAAATGCAGTAGTCCACAGCGCAGAAACTAGACCTTATTTCTATACCACGGTGTTCCATCGGGGATATACATGGAAGGTAAAACGGACTAGGAACGACCACTCCGAAAACGTGGTTACTCCTTCAGATCTGCTGTAAAATTGTCTTATGAACAAAGGGCATGATAATCTTTAAACAAGAGCCATCGCCACGTTTTAATGCGAAGAAACTAGGTCCTGTTTATATGCCCTGCAACGAATGATTGTTCTCTAATATATATTTTTAATGTGTTAGGAGCACGAAGGACGATGAAGACAGACGACCTGGTTCGTTCTGTTGTCCGTCGGCACAACCAACTAATATATTGTATTCACATTAACTGGAGATTTTGTTTTGCTTTTTATAACACAGTTTTCATATAGTGGTGATATGCTGTTCATTAGTGTGGGAAATATAAAAAATAAATACGTCTCTAGTTAAACTATACACTCTTTAAAATGATTACGGAACTTAATCAGAATTTACAAAAGCGATATTTCTGGATGTAAAATTTTAACTTGATATTTGCATATTTGCTGTTGACGAGTAAACTACTGATGCAGAGCTTCATAACTGTTTGATTGAAGTATACACATCATAAGTTTTATGGTCGCCATCCTGAACTGGTTGATCGTTCTGCAGTATATCTCTCACAGATTACTCAAGATCTGTTTAAATTGTCGTAATCTCGTGGTTGTTGATGTTCCACCCTCCTCACTGAATTTAGTACTGCGTTAACTACTATTTGACCTATTTTGTTCCAGTATTGTTATAAATGCTGTTATAGTGACAGCCGGAACCTTTGAACCGTAATGAAAGTGGGATGTTTGGCGCCGTAAAATCTTATTCAACCCACCATTTCTTTGGAAATGCCTGTACCAAGTCAGGGTCATTACGGTTTTCCCAGTTTCCGGTTGTTGACTGATTTTGTCTGTTTATATACTTATGAGTTTTTACTTTCCCTTTGGAAGATTGTTCGGAGTTCGGTAATTTTGTTATTACCCTTATTATCTGTTATGTTTATCCCCTTTATGACATTTACTGAACTTCGAGCATTACCCAGCGTGTGCCACATGTGAAGTAGGAACTGAAAACCCTTCAGGAACACATGAGTTCATCCCCGGTCCTTGATGGGTTTTCGTTCCGGTTGTTCATATTTAGTTTTCTGTGTTTGTCTCCTGTTTTTTTCAGAGAGGATTTTATTATCACATCTTGATATCTTCTGTCACTTGTGGAGTAGAAACTGCTTACCCATCCGGAACACACGAGTTCACCCCTGGTTGTTAGTGGGGTTCATGTTGCTAGATCTTTAGTTTTCTATGTAATGTTTTGTAGATCCTTGTTTGTTCTTTTTATGTTGGCCAGTGTGTTGTCTGTCCTTCCATTACGGCTTATGATTAAAACTTTGATATCTTCAAACTTTTTGTCCTATCTACAAATAGAATCCACATATTGGAACATGAACACGAATATTTGTATTCTCCTTCAGTCGATTGTGCGTTTCGTGACAAAACCACGGAAACATGTACTATAAATTGTGAGAACGAACACAAAATACCAAAATCAGAAAATATTTGTAGTAATATTATCGTCATTGGTATCTTTTTCAAATGGAGTAGTGGAAAACAATGCAACACCAGGAATATTTTGGTCCACATTTGGAACAGGAACTGCTATACCTTTCGTAGCAGCTGAGTTTACCTTCGGTTTATAGTGGGTTCGTGTTGCTCAACCTTTACTTGTCTGTGTAATGTCTTGTACATCATTGTTAGTCATTTTGTTCTTTTTCTTTGTATCATTGTATTGTCTGGTCTTCTTCGATTTACGGCTTCTGATTTGGTATCATCAAACTTTTCGTGTTCTTTAGTATATTTTTTGTATCGAAATGCTACAGACAGAACATTATTGTGCTTGTTTCTAGGCAACAGAACAAAATTGTATTCCACAATTATGACAATCGAGAGGAGTGGAACGATCAAAGATCATAATGTACCGTGGATGTAGTTGTTTGTTGATATTATTTTTGATGGCGTGCAATTTGGATGATACTTAAAAGGAATATTATTTAATCCCATTTATGACGATTATGATTTTTAATAATATATTAATAAAAATCTGACATAAAGGATCTAACACCGGTAAGAGGGCAAGACGGAAAAATCTCAGACACCCAAGGGAAATATTTCTGGTTTCCAACGAGACTCCGCCGAGTTGGAGACCAATAGAAATCTTTCCCGCGGGTGTCTGAGATTTTTCCGTCTTGTCCTCTTACAGGTGTTTGATTCTTTTTCTCACCAATTTAACATTCCGGAATTACAATCTTAACCCGAAGTTAAAAACACAAATATGAAGTTTATGAAAACACAAGATAAAAACACACAAATAAGTGTTTATTGCATCCAACATTATTGTAAATAGAGTTTCTGTATAATAAAATAATTATTTCCTGCACTTGAACATCATAATTGATATAAACGATTTTATTGATACAATGACATTTTGCGAAACGTAACATTTTTACGGGAAAAGTAGCGTGAAATTCTTATCTCACCCACGGGTTGAGACNGTCTGTTTATATACTTATGAGTTTTTACTTTCCCTTTGGAAGATTGTTCGGAGTTCGGTAATTTTGTTATTACCCTTATTATCTGTTATGTTTATCCCCTTTATGACATTTACAGAACTTCGAGCATTACCCTGAGTAACACAGCGGGTGCCACATGTGAAGGAGGAACTGAAAACCCTTCAGGAACCCATGAGTTCATCCCCGGTCCTTGATGGGTTTTCGTTTCGGTTGCTCATATTTAGTTTTCTGTTTGTCTTCTGTTTTTTCAGAGGATTTTATTATCACATCTTGATATCTTCTGTCACATGTGGAGTAGAAACTGCTTACCCTTCCGCAACACATGAGTTCACCCCTGGTTGTTAGTGGGGTTCATGTTGCTAGATCTTTAGTTTTCTGTGTGAGAACGAACACAAAATACCAAAATCAGAAGATATTTGTAGTAATATTATCGTCTTAACACTAACACATTTGGGCATTCGTATTCTGATATACACTTAATTAAATTAGGCAATCAGTATATTTAGTAGAGGTAGATACAGTGTATATGGAGTTTCTGAAGGTCATTGGCATCTTTTTCAAATGGAGTAGTGGAAAACAATGCAACACCAGGAATATTTTGGTCCACATTTGGAACAGGAACTGCTATACCTTTCGTAGCAGCTGAGTTTACCTTCGGTTTATAATGGGTTCGTGTTGCTCAACCTTTACTCGTCTGTGTAATGTCTTGTACATCATTGTTAGTCATTTTGTTCTTTTTCTTTTTATCATTGTATTGTCTGGTCTTCTCCGATTTAAGGCTTCTGATTACCCCTTTGGTATCTTCAAACTTTTCTTGTTCTTTAGTGTATTTTTTGTATCGAAATGCTACAGAGAGAAAATTATTGTGCTTGTTTCTAGGCAACAGAACAAAATTGTATTCCACAATTATGACAATCGAGAGGACTGGAACGATCAAAGATCATAATGTACCGTGGATGTAGTTGTTTGTTGATAATATGGAGTAGGCATTGCCTAGATGCGAGCACAGCATTTCTGTCTGGCCAGTGTGTATATATGTGAGTAAAAGTTGAATATAACAAAATATCAAGTTTTTTATTGTTGACAAACAAAAATTCCGGAAAAAGTATTAAGGACAACCATCTATCGACTTTGACTTTTAAAATATATTACACGCCAACTTTTATCAACTTCCGGACGAAAGGATTTCAATCTCATCATTAGGCAGACCAACTGTGTGTTGCATGCCCATGTTGCTGTAGAGCTCTCTGTGCTCGCTATTATTTTTGATGGCGTGCAATTTGGATGAAAAAAGGAATATTATTTAAGCCCATTTATGACGATTATGATTTTTAATAACATATTAATAAAAATGTGACATAATCTTCTGAACTTGTTGAAGGCGACCAGTATTCTGTAGTTATAGACGTAGAAAGTATCGATACAAATGTGTTGCAAACACATAGCGTGCCAATGTGCGATATAAATGCTATAAATACCGATGAAATGAATTAATTTTCCGTTTGGGAAACAACCTCCACTGCGACTGTCATACTCATGATCACCTCTGATGTGACCATACTCGCCAGATATCCAGAAGATGAACATGCTCCACGTCTGTTGATGATCATTACTGTTTGGTAATTGTCGTATGTATTTTATATATTCTTCTATCGCATGACATTATTATAACTTACATAACACTATTTCTAATTTAAAGTATTACCTTTATCAAGGAACAACTATGCTTTGTGAGTAAATGCACATACCATGTGCTAGTCAGCGTCCATGACAACAACATATACGATTCCAACTTAGGCACCGACCGGCGATTTATCTATTATTAGTTAACTTTATCTGCTTGGTATGCTAATTTTATCAATAAACGCTTACACTACCGGTTCGTATTACTAGATCATTAGTGTTCTGTCTAGTGTTTTGTAGATCGTTGTTTGTCCTTTTCCTTTTGGCCATTGTGTTGTCTGTCCTTCGAGGTGCCGTCGTGGTCGTGATCGTATGGTAGTTGGATTTGTAAATACATGTGCAATCAGTGGCCATCACTTGTAAAGTTGTGACTTCGAATCCCGCTCATGGCGAGGTGTTCTCGATACAATATTATATAAAAAAAATTGTGTCAGTGACTTTCGCCTGTTTTCTCCCGATACTACGGTTTCCTCCACCAAAAAAAAGTGACCGCCATGATATAACTGAAATATAAAATAAACAGCAAAAACCTAACCCTACATCTATGACTGGTTACCGTACACCATAAGCACAATTATCAGACCTCAAAATATATTATCCATGTAAAATTGTATATATAGTTAAATAAACTATGTTGTCACATAAAAACAAATTGTGAATCTTGGTAATAATATATAGCTTCAATGACTATTTTCCCTAGGGAATTAACCTCGATGACAAGATACTACCAGCAGTATTCACAAAGCACACCCGCACTTTTATTGTATGGATCTTTCTGGTTTGAGCATAAAAGAATAATAGGCAATTCTCGCACACGCGCAAACATGTTTCCGGTCGTCATTGGTTACAAGATGGCTACGCGCGAAAGTTATAACACATCAAGTTCATGTGGAGGCTCATACTCCAGTCAAAACCATCTCGTTTCTCCCGTTCAACACAGTTGAGTACAACTCAGTTCTATCATTTATAATTTCCTGATATCCAGAAACAGAAGTGGAGGATCTGTAGTTGAGAATTACAAAGGCCTATACAGGGATGTGAACCATTTTGATGCTGGGGAAGCTAGAAACATGAAAGTTAACCATGTAAGTGGGTGTATATAATATATTTAGTTTAAAAGGGGATAAACATAATTTGAGTAAAATATCAATCTTTTTTGTACGAGAACATAGGTTGAAAAAAACATGTGCATGTGGTTAAAAATAGGGGGTGGGGTGAGGGTGTATTGTTTTGACAGAATTTGGCTTCTTTTTCGACTAAACATAGATACATGTATCTTGTTTATTTTGTTTTATGTTCGTCTCATACAGCTTAATTATGTATGATAATGGTAACACAATACTGAATTTAATTAATCATTGCTTATACATGTATTTAAAATTTATAATAGTAAAACAGAACGATTTTATTCAACAATTAACATACTTTTGTAAGTATATCAAATTGCATAACATTAACTTCATGGAAAACACAATTTGAGTATATTCTTAATGTTCAAACAATTACAGCGAGAGATTTAAGTTTGCCAGATTTAAATATAATAAGCCAAAGGTAACTAAGTAAGATATTCCCCACCACTTATTGCTGCAGGGGAATACAAATTAGGAAAGTATTCATTTCTATATAATTTCTATATTTTGTAAAAGGGTGAAGATCCAGGAGAAAAACGCAGCATAATGTTCGATTAAAGACAAACTTGTGACAGGGAACCTGATTACTCCAAGACCCTACAACATCTTCAAGAGTGGAAACAGATTAATCCTCATTGCGGTATATATATAAAATTAAATTAATTTATTTAATAAACAAAATTGGTTTGTTCCTATGCGACATTTTACTAAATATCTTAAGCGACATGAGTATATAAGGAGGTGAGCTCCTCGTGCTCATTCTTTCACTCGACACACCTGGGCAGTAAACATTTAACCCACCCTTTCTATCACCATAAAAAGAACATATCTGCTGGCTTTTTGACAGTCTGCACAATTAAAGAATGTTGGTTATTGGCCATCCATTGCCAGGAACAATTGGACGATGAGGATATCAACCACTTTGGAACACCCAGTGGTTTACTTTTGATATTTGACGGCAGAATTTATCAAAAGACTCACCGCTTTGGGCTACCCAGCGGTTATTATTACTTTCTTATTGGTTCACCCAATAGTTAATGTCACAAGTTTGACTTGATGACCAGTTGATTGTTGAATATTGGTGTTTTTCATTTTATGAAATTTATTAAATGTCATGACAAATTACCAGCCAATACACTAGTTTATTTTACTTTACCTAATGAGAAATGATGGAGTTGAATATATTTAGTATATTAATGGTTGATTTGAGGAGTAAATTGAATACTTTGTTGATATGGGTAAATAATGAATACCTCGTTGAGTTAATG
>MJUT01028081.1:845559-857140 GCA_002080005.1 Gigantidas platifrons | reverse complement strand
TTTTTTCTTTCAAATAAGACTTCTGTTCTTGTAATTCAGTTGTTCGGGCTGTCTTTAGTTGTGTTTTCTATCGTGATTCTTCTTTATGCTAAGTTTAAAAGAATATTACATTTGATAACAAGATGATTGAAAGTGTAGATAGATATAAGTGTCAGTTGGCTTCGAAAACAAGTTCGTTTCTATCTCTCAGTTTTCCATTGTTATTACATTTTTTTGTGGGTTTTTTTTCGCATAGTAGCTTGAAATTAAGTTCCACAAATAAAATATTCTCTTGATAATTTTGAGTTGTGTGAATTCCACAAAAACTATCATTCAAATATATATATTTTGTCTTATCTTCCAAAACGTTTTTGGATCAATTGCACTCCTTGGTGAAAAGTACCTTGAGTGCAAATGACGAATACCAGTTGCTTGCCCATGGTCGGTGGTTCTCTCCGGGTTCTCCGATCTCTTCCACCACTAAAACTGGTATAGCTGAAATATTGCTGAAAGTGACGTTAAACACAATAAACAAATCAAATCAACAAATGACGAGAGATAGTATTAGCTATTAAATATTGGTTCAATGTTGAACATTGTTCCCATACGATGTCTCCCGGTGGCCTTATATACAATGTAAGATTTAAATGATGGTTGATGCCATCGGCTGTCTTTTATAGACATAGTATTATTCATAGAATCAGCTTCTAAGGTGTCTCGAAGAATAATTATATTTGTCAAAATGTGGATTCGGCCTTCGTTACAACAATGCTGCTCACCTAGCTATATGTGACGGGAAGCTCGGGGCTCTAAGACTAGCCTAATCCCGTAGCGTTTTATTGAAATCACTGTACTAAGCCAGGAAAGTAGGAGGTCATGTATATTTGTGTTATATGTTTCAATTTTGACTCTGTTTATATGATTTTCCGATTCGATTTTGGAACTCTTCTGATGGTATCGCATTTTTCCATTTTCCATTTTATTATCAAATATTTTCTTGAACTTAATTATTAATACCGAATACCTTTTTGATGTTATTTTATTAGTACCTCATACCCAAAATCATAATACTACTCCCAATTTTAAAACAACTGCACAACTGACCTAATTTATAGACATTTATTACGTGCTCTGATTTATTTTTTCTTATTTAAGTGTTTAGTATGTCTGTATGTCATGCATAAATCAATTAAAATCGTAGCATATTACATCTTAAATAATCTTCTTAAAGCAGGTGGCAGTAGTTCACCTCTTAAATTGTATGATATATTCCATTGTAATTTGTATCACGACCAATTATGAATGATCTTTACGAGACAAAATATACATAATCCAATGAAAGTCTACAGACTTACAGATCAAATGAGTGTGTTAAAATAACCAGATTCTCATCTGTTATAATAAACTTCAATATATCTAATTTAGTGCGCACCACGCGTTTCCAGAATAACATCCAACAGCCTACGCTCAAAGCCGAGAGATTCGAAAGCCAAATAATTTCCAATTCTTTAGAAGTAAGAAAACCAGAGGGCATCAAAGAGATATCCAAGATCGGCTTGTTTTTTCTTAAAGCTTAAGAGAAATAAAGCATAGTTTTAATAATAATTACAATATTTAGGAACTGTCAATTAAATGTATTTCATTAATTGTGTCAGTGCTGAAAACCTCATTAATGGTTTAATGATACCTACTGGGACTAATAGTCCTTTATCAGAGGTATCGACCCGGTCCTAGTAATTAACTTGTAACTATCGACCGGGTCCTAGTAATTAACTTGTAACTATCGAAGTTAGTGTGCATGTTGCGTTCCTTGAATACATGATAATTTATACGCCAGCACCTGAGTTCATCCCCTACTTTATAGTGGGGTATGTGTTGTTCATCGTTTTAGTTTTCTGTTTTGTGTTTCTGTATTGTTTGTCTGTGTCTTGTTAACCCGGTGTTCCCAGTTTCTCTGGATTGTCCAGTTTTTATTGTCCTTTTGTTTTAACACATATAAAGGTCGATAATACGAACAGATGTTATTATTATTGAAGTTCCAAAATTGAAGTGTCAAAAATATTTTCTGTGAATGTGTGACGTAAAAATGTTTTTGACATTACGGTCGTAATTAAAATACTTCAAAGGACTCATAGTTATTGATGGGGATGGTTCACGAGATATATTAGATACCCTCCGAACTGAATTTAGTACTGTTTGACTACTATTTTACCTATTTTGTTCCAGTATTGTTATAAATGCTGTTATGGTGACAACCGGAACCTTTGAACCGTAATGGAAGCGAGAGGTTGGCGCCGTAAAATCTGATTCAATCCACCATTTCTTTAGAAATGCTTATACCAAGTCAGGGCCATTGCGGTTTCGCAGTTTCCCGGTTGTTGACTGATTTTGTCTGTTTATTGATTTATGAGTTTTGACTTTCCCTTTGGAAATTGCTCTGTTCGGTAATTTTGTTTTACCCTTATTCCTACATAATGTAATTATTACTAAAACTAATGTTTTCCTCCCTCATACATAGGTAACAGTAGCCGACTTTGGTTATCCTGTGTTGGCTCATTGGTTTTTGTTGCTCCCACTCATATTATTTGGCTTCCCAATATTTCGATATTTTAGCGTCATTGATGAAGGTTATTCCCGAAACGCGTCGTGCGCACTAAATTTGATTTTTACGTTTTTGTTTCAGATGATAAACTTTTCATGTTTTGTGCAGGATACTTGTTTTGAATTCCAATATTTCAAAGCCGGTCTAATGTCTATATTCGAGAAACACGTAACAACATCACGATGATAGGCATATTTTGTACATACATGTAACACTATATTCAAAGATATTGAGCAGCAAAGAATGACAAAGTATATAATGGAAAAATAAATCAAATCATATCATTTGCATGTTTCTGTCAGTTTCAAGAAATATGAAATGCAGTCATATCTCTTTCTTGCTCCTCTTTAATGGTATGTCGCAGCTGACATGCGAGTGACCATATGTACCTTCCAATTAAAATGGCGATTGCGAGAATATGAAGGTGTTGCTTCTAGATTGAAGTCATCGTTACAAAAATTCTACTTAGATTTTGTTCTTTTTCTTTCCTCTATCACTGCAAAGACTTGTACCGGACTTGACTGTATATATGAGTAACACGGTGGGTGTCTTATAAGAAGCAGGAACTACGTACCCTTCGCGAGTACCTGGGTTCATCCCCTGCTTTTGATGGGGTCAGTGTTGTTCATCTTTTTAGTTTTCTGTGGTGTGGTTTTTGTTTGTTTGTTTGTCTTCGTACTGTGTCGATTAATAAAGACATACTTTCCGAATTTCGATGGAGGAACTTCCACCGGAATGATGACAAGTTCAATGCACTTAAGTGTTTCATCGCTTGATATGTTGTATAACTTGATATAGTTATATCATATTTTGTCCTACTGATTGTGTAACAATATTATTTTATGTGTTTTGTCAATATACAACCTTCAAAATTGCTTTGATAATTTACGCCGCTATGCTATAGTAGGTCGTACAAGGTATCCAATTTACGCCGCTATTCTGTAGGATTACCGTGTCTTGTGTACTCAATGTTGCCAGTGTCTCTAGATTATCCATTCTTGATAGCCCTTTCGGTTTCTCCTAGAGTTTATTTACTAAGCCACTGGGCATGCTACGAGAACAGCACGATTGACCGGAAAATGTAATAACCGTATTTATCATATCGTTATATATTCATGACATTAGGTCACATGTGATTCGTTAAAAGGGGGAGGGGGGGTCCTCAGATCTCAAACACAGCGACATACATGTACCAGTATAGGGGGTAAGTGAGGTGAGATGCTATTTTACTTAGATCGTATGAAATGGACCCAAAATATGTATTGTAGTTATGTTCATTCAATCAATGGTCTATTTATTATGCAGGATTATGAAACCAAAAAAGAATGGAAAACACTCTGTCTCTTAGACAGTGACGGAGATGGATTTACAAATGGAGAGGAGCTCGGAGATCCAGACTGTGTTTGGGTCAAAGGAGAACGACCTAAAGGCCCAGCTATCAGCCATCCGGGTAGGTGTTATTTTATTACTCAGTTAAACGTAAACATTTTAAAAACGACAAGTACAAGACAATTTAATATATTTTTTCTATTTAGAAATGTCTCAACAACAAATACTTTGGAATTAGTTTTGAATGAACTCAACTGCGTGTTGTCATTATGTTAGTTGTATATTGAATCGCACCGCACGCCCAACATATATCTCTTGCGCTGGGGTAATAACCCGCACTGTAAAAAATAAGAAATTAAAAAAAAAAAGATAAATGTTTTATTTGCCAAATGTTTGAATCAAACCACACGTAAAACACATGTCTCTTGTGGAGGGGTAGTAACTTATCCCACACTCCAGAAATTAGGAAATTAAAGATAAGATAAATGTTTTATTTGCCAAAGGTTACCACTAAGGGATAAAGTATCAATTACAAATAGTAAACAAAAAAATATGTATGAAACCGGAAATAAAACTACTTTGTCCAACACATGTGTTATGTTCTTGTTTTGTTTTTCTTCGTCTTGTGTACCCTTGTTGCCAGTTTCTCTGCATTGTCCATTTTTGTTTGCCCTTTCGGTATTCTCTAACGTTTATTTTCTTGATTGGAGTGATTTTGATTACAAACAAAACAAAAATTAGTTAATATACTCCAGGAGTAAAAAGTAGGTAAAAATCGACATGTTCATGTCCTGTGAATTTAAATTACTTGCCTTATATTTTTGAACTGTATCAACAAGGGACAAATATTTACGACAACTGTATAACCTACTATAAATAGAAAGGTTACTTTTTCCAGTATTATTAATTCGATGCTTATGCAAATTATAAAACGGTGATGGATATTTTATTCCCTTTACCATACTGTTGATATCATTTGATTTAAATATTATTAATATTTACATAAATTTGGCATTTATTTTGAAAGTTATACTATTTACTACATAAACCGTTATCTTTAAAGTATGTCACGACTAAAAAACAATTTATCTTTTGATATAGTAGTGACAAACCGCGAAGGCCAAGTAGGGCCTTGTCAACAGTTATCTGTCGAAGTTATTTCTTCTTTTTTGGCATAGGATTTTAATTTATTTTAAGTTGTTTTTGTCTCCATTTCTTAAAAATTTAGATATGTAGCTTTGCTACCTGTAAAACACGACTCATTTTTATCATTTTAAAAGGGTCGTTTTGACCGTACTTGTGGGGAATTAAACATATTATGAAAGCTACTATCTGCCTAGTCGATATACCATCGATAACCATGGGGTAATTGCGATTGGTTTATGTTCTTCCCATTTTTTTTTTTTTATTTCTAAAGAAATCATTCCTTGTTAAAAGCTGTGATTTGATTGGCAGTAAAACATTGTGTCGGAACTAATCAAAATGAGTACGAAGTGTTCCGTCAGTTGGCACATGGGTAATGAATGGAGAGTATAGGAGCACGATAGGCCATGGGTTATCAACGCCCATAACCATAAAAAGGGGCGGTCGTGATCGTATGATTGTTGTATTTACAACTACCTGTGAAATCAGTGCCACTGAAGTTGTGAGTTCGAATTCCGATCATGGCGGTATGTACTCGAAACAACATTACTTTAAACAATATTTATTTCATGAAATTTCAGCATACAATTATTCAAATATATATACATATACTTACAATGTTCAATGGGATTCAGGAACAAGTTATACAACGTATGTAAATATGTCTCCCTAATTAGATATTGATAACATTGGTAAACAATGGTAAGTAGAATGATCATGATGGGGAAAAAAGTAGGAAAGCATACAATATAATGTGGTAAAGTCTATCAGTGACCTGCGGCATATGGATGGTTTTCTCCTTGAATTCCGATTTCCTCCACCACGATATAGCTGAAATATTGTTGAAAGTGACGTTAAACATCATAACCCTAAACCATAGCCTAAATACCTGTTTCATTGCAGTAGCTGATCTTTCTTAGAATTATGACATGTTTAATATACGCTTAACGACTATCAGTCAATCTCAACCAACTAGTAGACGCCTACTTCGGTGGGTTGTCCCTTGCATCGATGGACCTATTTCCTACTCCTCTTGTTCTCACGGAAGCAGATATATTCTTAACGAGAACAACTAAATAAATCTAAATCTAAGGAAATAAGGTGGGTGAGACGTCTGTACATTGTGATTGGTTGTTGTTTCACTTAAGTCGTGGTCGTGATCGTATGGTAGTTGGATTTACAACTACCTGTACAATCAGTGTCTATCACCACTAATATTGTGAGTTCGAGCCGCGCTGATGGCGGGGTGTACTCGATATAACATTATGTGATAAAGCTTGTTAGTGAATTGCGACAAGTCGATGGTTTTCTCCGGTTTCCTCCACCAATAAAACTGACCGCCATGATATAACTGAAATATTGTTGAAAGTGGCGTTAAACCATAAACCATAAACCAAATCAAACAAATTGTGTTTATTGAATGGACATAGATTTCTGAAATGCTTACGTTGTTATTTTACATTTTTAGGTATAAAAGAAGAGTTTCGCAACAACAAAACTACAATAAGCAGGAGTATACGTCAAAAAGTCAACTGCAATTTTAATGGACTTGTTTCTTTTGCTTAGAAAAACGTACTGCCGTTACAAAAACCGCAATTGTCTAATAGTACAACAGGTACTTTACTGATTAAGGTCAGGTGAGGTAAGACAATGTAAACATAATTTGTTTATTGTTTACAAAGGAACGTACAAGGGAGGAGTAAACAATATAGTATTATTTACTGTTTTTGCAAGACGGAAAAACTATTTGCGTAGTATTTCACCGCAAAAGAGAGAAAAAATTGCATATAAGATATGTTTTTGCCATCATCAATCATTTTCGAAACAAGATGTGTACGATATGAACTAGTCAAATTATTTTTTTCAATATATGCAAGGTGTGACTGATTATTTATTTAATAGATAATAAAATATATATTTATGACTTATATATGATTATCGATTTGTTTTTTCGCTGTATGTACATTTTAATTAGCTAGAACAATAACAATTTATATATTTTATTTTATTGTATGCTAATTGATTCATTTTAGTATTCTGTCAAAAAAAAATTGTATATAAAACTTAAAATATTTGTACTTTTTTTTTCACGTTTTATATGACTATAAATAGTAATTTATTTTGACGTTTTCACTATTAATTAGTGAACTATTTACTTTTTATGTGTGTTTTATTTATTCTATTTGAATACTGATATATTATTTATACTAAATGAATAGAGGAAAAAAATAGATAATTAACCTACCTTTGATGATTTCACGTTTTATTCATTATTCCTGAGAAGAATATGAAAAACAATGAGATTTAAATGTTAATGAAAAGAGGTTTACCCCTTTTTTTCAGGGGAGTTCGTGTTAGTCAATCTTTAGTTTTATGTGCAAGTTTTGTATATCGTTGTTTGTCCTTTTACTATTTACGGATTCTGATCTCCCCTTTGGTATTTTCAAACTCTACTTCAACTGTGATGGTCAATAATTTTTTCTAGTATCAGCCAGACGAACAACAACCTCTCACTTCAAACCTTAGAACAAAAAAAGACCACAAAATAAGGCGTTGGAAAGCCAGTTTCTGGCTTGGGAAGGGAAAACAAGTGTGGTAGAGTTCAGTTTCTGGCTTGGGAGGGGCAAACAAGTCTGGTAGAGTCCAACCGGTTAATAGGACCCCCTCTGATAACTGCATCTTCAAGGACAATAGATAAAAACAAACATTAAAAACCGCAGAAAAGAGAACGGGTTCTGTGCTATAGTGTCGAGGGAGAACGGTAATAATTAGGGGGAGCGCTGGATTAGGTTTCTTTGTTTGAATGATATGTATTTTAGAGCCTCAGGGTGGTTTGGTTTAGGCTTATGGTGCTTAAGGCCACTTTCAAAAATATTTCAGTTATATTATCGTGGCTGTCAGTTTTATTGGTGGGGGAAACCGGAATTCCCGGAGAAAACCACCGACCTGTCGCAAGTCCCTGACAAACTTTATTACATAATGTTGTATCGAGTACACCTCGTAATGAACGTGGTTTGAACTCACAACTTTAGTGGTGACAGGCACTGATTGCACAGGTAGTTATAAATCCAACTACCATGCGACCACGACGGCCCCTTAGGACTCCAAGACTTTCTATTTAAAACAGAAGAAAACATACACACAGCAATAAAGAGAGCAGATAGGACGGTCATTTGAGTATCTTAGTGAAGGAAAAGGAAATGATAGCAAGAACTTAGCTAACAAATGGCTGAAAGTGGCGTTAAATCCCGTCAAAACAAACGTACACCAAAGTGGGAAAGATGACGAGAGGTTTGGGTACCCTATGAACATCACCGTTCTTTTAGGTGTTTGCATCAAGTCTCTACTCTGTTGTTAATATTCAGGCATATTAAAATCAGATGAGAATTTAAAAGGTAGCTAATTCGGCCATGTTTTGCAAGTACTATCGTAAAGAGGTTCCTTCCTTGAACAAGAAGACCAGGATATATGGCATTGGGGATCCAATCCTGGCGAAGGACAGACACAAAATTGTGGCGGAGTTAAACCGATTAATGGGATCTCATCCTCTCTGGTAGTTGCATCTCCAAATAAATAAATATAGTATAGCTAATCGTAGATTTTTAATATCAAAATAAGACCACGAGTGACCGAAGTACGCATAAGGATTAAATGAGTTTAATCCTTAATGCGTATTCGGAAGCGAATTTTGATATTCAAAATGTATGATTAGTTATACATTTTATTATATAGACTTTCAAAATTTCTAAATATTATATGCATATATTATTTTTTATTTGTATATTTCATTCCACGTGTATGAATCTATGAACAATGATAGTGTGTAATCAATATAGCCGCACATGCCAACAAGTGTTACCGCTTCGATAAAAGAAAGTTGGAAATTTAAATGAAGGACGAGTTTCTAAGTTTTGAAAACGTGAAATCCTACATGTCACATTTACAACACTACACAAAAATAATTAAAATGCCTACCTTGCAAACTTATTTTAGTTGAATTTTATCAAAATTGAAGCGTACACCATGCCAAAGAACGCCTGGCGTGGGTTCCACAGACATCATTTAAATTTAACTGTCAATTAAATCAGCATTAGACGTCAATTAAATTTAAGTAACCTTTATTTCCGTTGCACAAACGTTTGTTAACGTTAATTAATACTTAAAGGTTATTTAAATTTGTGGAAGAGGGCCACTTTGAAATACGTAATTGCAAATTGATCATGGAAGATATTCTACTGTTCGGCAAAATACTAGACAATGTAAAGCCGCCTAGAAATACAGAGAACGATTACTGACCATTGATGAATTTACAGACAAAGAACTTCGATCCCGTTACAGATTCGGGGGGGGGGGCAACCCATAGAGATAATTACAAATCTCATCCGTGAAGAGATTTTGCATCCTACTCAAAGAAGTCACAGTAGAAAAAGTTGATATTTTAAACAACCAATTCCAGTCTGTATGGAATGAATTACCACTTCCCACCCGTAATTTGGAATCGCTAAATTCATTTAAATCTCTTATCAACACTAAAAACACTAAAGTTCCAGCCCATTATTATGTTGGATGTAGGTTAGGTCAGATATTACATGCGAGACTACGTATGAATTGTAGTGCCTTAAATGCACACCTCTTTATTAGAAACCTTGTTGAATCGCCAAATTGCAACTGTGGAATAACTGAAACTGTATCTCATTTCTTATTAGATTGTCCGCATCACACGACTCTAAGACAACAACTTTTCTTCTCACTTTTGGACATTCCCGAAACAATTTCACTGAATCTACTTATTTTTGGCTCAGTTAATCTAAATGATGAAGAAAGCAAGGCAGTATTTAAATCAGGCCAAACCTTTATCATAAGAAGTAAAAGATTTACACATTGACATGCTCAAATAATATGTTTCACCTTTTCAATCTCTTTGTATTATTATTTTCAAGTAAATTGTGTAGTTTTCAACTACATGCTTACATACATTTTTTTTCTTCCTCTTTGTATAAATAATTCTCACAAGTTTAAAATTTAAAT
The DNA here is from genome assembly GCA_002080005.1 of Gigantidas platifrons. Classification (NCBI taxonomy): domain Eukaryota; kingdom Metazoa; phylum Mollusca; class Bivalvia; order Mytilida; family Modiolidae; genus Gigantidas; species Gigantidas platifrons. The sequence goes on along the minus strand of MJUT01028081.1, from coordinate 847,059 downwards.
CAGCATGCATATATATTTGTTTGTGATATTTGTATGTTTTTCATAGGAAACAGATTTTAAAAAAGCATTTGCTTGTTTCTGAATCCTATTATAGAATTGCTATTGTTCTGTTTATATATGTCAGTTATACCAATAAATATGTTTACACTAGTCTGTATTTACAAATGAAATGGACACAGATATTCCAGACAAAGGTCACAGTCCTCACTCTAAAATGCCACAAGTAAAAATATCATCAGATGGTGTATCAACATGATCAAAGCTTCTATGTAATCTAAATCCACACATCGCATGCGGACCAGACAATATATATGGGAGAGTATTAAAAGAATTCAACGAACAAGTTGCACCAATTTTAACATCCATTTTTTTCAAAATCACTAAAATCAGGAGAAATACTTAAAGACTGGAAACATGCAAACGTAGCGCCAGCATTTAAAAAAGGTGAAAAATATAAAGCAGTAAATCACCGCCCTATATCCCTTACATGCGTCTGTTGTAAAATAATGGAGCATATCATAACCAGTAATATATGACATATCTAGAAAACAACAACATTCTTTATTATCTTCAACATGGCTTCAGAAAATCTAGATCATGCGAATCGCAACTATTACAACGTATTCAGAAACTTGCCAAAAATAACAATAAGAACATACATACTGATTTGATCATTATGGACTTTGCTAAAGCATTTGATAAGGTACCACATCGTCGCCTTCTTTATAAACTCAAATATTATCGCATACAAGAAAACACCCTACTCTGGATCAAAGCCTTTCTGTCAGACCGCACACAAACAGTTGTTGTAAATGGAATATCTTCCAATACAGTACCAGTTGCATCAGGTGTTCACCAGGGTCCTGTATTGGTACCTATCTTATTTCTCATTTACATAAACGACTTTCCAGAATACTTTTCACACAGTAAATTAAGACTTTTTGCAGACGACAGCATCATTTACAGAGATATCAAAACACAAGATGACTCCAGCAAGACCTAGATTCAGCAGCACGATGGGAGGCAGATTGGCTTATGGCCTTCCATCCAGATAAATGTACCAAACTCACAGTCCCCTCCCCCTCCCAAATACCAATCCATCATAATTATATTCTCCACAACCACATCCTAGAATCAGTAATATCTGCAAAATACCTTGGCATCACTTTACAATCAAACTTAAAATGGAACCTACATTATAACAACATCATTTCAAATTGAACCAAATCCCTTAGATTCTTGAAACGAAATCTAACAGTTTCAAACAGACATTAAAGCTAGAGCTTACCTAGCATTAATAAGACCAAAGCTTGAGTACAGCTGCAGTAAGACCAAAGCTTGAGTACAGCTGCAGTAAGACCAAAGATTGAGTACAGCTGCAGTAAGACCAAAGCTTGAGTACAGCTGCAGTAAGACCAAAGCTTGAGTACAGCTGCAGTAAGACCAAAGCTTGAGTACAGCTGCAGTAAGACTAAAGCTTGAGTACAGCTGCAGTAAGAC
>MJUT01028081.1:801431-844433 GCA_002080005.1 Gigantidas platifrons | reverse complement strand
TCCTACCAACACATACAAACATCTAAAGATACATGTAAATGGTCATTTTTCCCTCATACAATTATACAATGGAACATGCTACCACAACATACAGTTCAATCAACCACAACAGACATATTTAAAGAACAGTTAACATCAACTATTCTATATCTACTACTGTAAACCAATGATTTCAATGTTCATAGTTTTACCAAAAATTTTGTAAATAATTCACTGACTGAAGTGTAATATACAAAAATGTATATATATTTTTTAATCAATTATCACGCATGCGCACCAACAAGTAATCTTCAGTTGTGAAGTTTTGCTGTATACTAATTATATAAAGAAGAAGTCAATCCCTTAGTGCAGAAACGCACGTACGACATTTTTTTCTCTGCTTATATTTCGTAGGTAATAAATGTTACGTTGTGAAGAATTTTTAATGACAGCACATGTCACCACTGTAAACTGAGACATTTGTTACGAAATAATGAATAAATTGTGTATTCTGAGTTCTGTAGATCTTTTTCTACTCCAATGGTTTAAAAACTATTGTTTACTCAAATTAATTCCCTTATTTAAAGGGAAGGAAATATATCTTCAAACTGGGGGCTCATTGAGGGATTTATAACTCAACTCAAACATTTTGCGAAAAGAGAAAAAAAAATACAGCAAAAAACTACAAGTATGAAATTGTCAACAATTTTAATAACAATTTATTTTCAATTATAAATTTTTAAGGGAAATTACCATTTTCGTGTACATGGCGAGTCTTTAATTTGTAGCACTATCGATCATTTTGTTCAAATTCTTGTAGATTTATATGTCATCACGTTTTACTACCCCTGTACTTTTAGAGAAAAGAAGGTTAGACATGATTTATTTTGTGCGTCACTGTTCGTCAATTAAAAAAACCGTGGCGTAAACGGTATATTTAGTTTGGATATTTTAACTTTCGACTCCACCTTTAATTTATGCTATATCCACCCGATCCTCGCTCATTGTCCACTGAAATATTATAATGACAAAAATAATAGAACTAGGATTATCTATTTTGTATTGACGCGGTTCTGGGAATTTTCGAAGAAAAACACTTATTTACTCGAGTTCATTATATACAAGCGTGTGGATGAATTTTTTTTCTTTAATTCAATTTTTCAAATATACGGAAGTAACATTCATTGGTGTTAAAGGTTGTATATGTTTTTGTTATCTTGGTTCAATAGGTACTCGTTGCTTTGAGCTATTTTGCGTCTGGAAGATTTCTGCAAGTTGTAGGGGATACATAGGGGTTGATAAAGGCACGATTAGCAGATGTATTCAAAGGGTATCCCATGCCCATGCTGCGAACACAGACCAATTTATTAAATGGCCATCTGATCAACGGAAAAGAGAAATTAAAGGTATAGGCCTGGGATATGGGAGACAACTCTATTTTCATTGTCTTCTCAAATATATGGTCATCTGTGCGTTTGATAATCCCCTCAATTCCAAGCATCTTGGCAAGACAGATTGTTTACATTGGATATGAACAGTTTAAAACAATGACTCTTTTTTCCTTTTACCTTTCCATAGCTGTGCTTCCTGTCTTGTTATATCTTATTACTGATAATAACAGTGTGTTATTATTATATGCTTGTGCCCACAAAATATCATTGAAATATCTCTTTCCAGAAAAATTTGTCATCGAAATATGCAAGTCAAAAATTCCAGGAGTGTAACACATTTTGTGTGAAAAAAAAATTTCCATTGGATTTCAAGGGTTTGTCAAATAAAAAATATTAAATAATATACATTATGAAACTATAGTACAATTGCTTTATCTGTCAGGAAATCACTTACCCCTGCTGATGTTGTATGAAAAATAAAATGGTCAAATTGAAAAACTTAATACTGAAATATATTGGTAGGAAAAAAAAGAAAGTGTCATGTTGAAATAGATGTAGTGTTTTTGGAAGTGATATTGAAACTGTATGATGTATCTTTCATGAAACACATTTTCATTGCCCCATGAACATGTTTGCACCGTTTTGACCTTCACATAATTATTAGGTGACCCGAAAATGTCAGGAGGGTAAACAAGATATGTTTACATTGTGGTAATTTTATACATTGTTATATTTTGTATAAATTTTAGCAGTCCATGACAGTCTGTGACTATTAGTAGTACACTCATATCACTATAGAACCATCTTCGCTAGCCAAGGATTATGATCCGCTCTACTCATCTTCACCCTTGGCATCGTTAGACGGATTTTCGAGGTCACACGGTGACGGTTTATATGTAATGCAGCTGGTGGTAGCAGCAACCAATCAGAACGCGCTTTACAGAAAGCACATGTTCTGTAGGAAAAATGTCAACAAAATAAAAATGCGTGTACGTATAAAATAATGTTGTAAGTTTGAAATAAAAGCACTCGCTTACCATTGAATAACAGTATGAGCCTCGTCAACGACTATAGCTTTAATTTTTTCCTGGAACTGGCTTGATTTTAGAACGCTGCACCACTTTAAATCTCCGACAAATTGTTCTGGACTTTCGTATATAAAGTCAAACTCTGTCTTTTCAATCAAATCATTTTCACTAGCATCTTTTCCAATATAAGTGGCATTAAAACCCAGTCCTTCCAGTTTCTTACACTGTTCTAACATTATTGAAATCAATGGTGCAATAATCTCAACACACGAGCCAGGAAAAACTACTGGGATTGCCTCGTAAGTCAACGACTTTCCACTTCCCGTCTTCCTACCAACAAAGACATCTTTTCCGTCTATACTAGCCGTTATAGATTTGCTCTGATTGTCTGTCAATGAGTTTATATAAAATTTTTCACAAATCTTCGCTTGAAAATAAGTCATATTATAATCTCGAGTCAATTTTCAGGGCATTCAAATGAAAGGAAATGAAAGCCTCGCGTCGATTGGCTGAAAATGACATCATTACAAGGGGCGTAACTGTCAAAATCCAGCAGGTGGCAGTGCGCGGGAATTACGAAAATCCGTCTAACGATGCCAAGGGTAAAGATGAGTAGAGCGGATCGTAACCCTTGGCTAGCGAAGATGCTATAGAACATGAAAATCGTAATCATAAATAAAGAAACATCAAAGGATGAGTGTGTAATAACCTTCCTTGACAATTTCATTTTTTCTGGCAGCCATCCATGAAAAACATAATTTTAAATATTTCAAAAATCCGACGGTAAAAGTTTGTAAAATTCGGTTCTATGGTGTCTATATGTATATTCTTTACTGTGACATTTTTTGGTGGAAATTAGTCGACAGGTATCTCAGGGCATCCCCCCTTTTTCCAATTTCAACTATTTTGCACGTGATTATCTCCAAACAGGATATTCTTATATGCTAGATATTTCATAATTATTCAGCAATAAACTATAAAGTATATCAAAGTCAAAATATTCTCTTTCAACCAGAAATACATGCGTATATTTATTAGAAGCTTCCGAAACTAGTATTACCATCTGGCGTCGGGAATACCCCCAAAATTGCTATATCTAGGATGTGCTATGGAGAAAACGGCACGGTGAAATTTCTTGAAACTTTGGCAGATAATGTATTCAGATATAGCCATTCAATGATGCCAATTTTAAAAAATTGAACTAGGGGAAAATGTTGGGGTTATCCAGGCCTACACCCTTAAGAAAGGTTTCTACGAACGTAGAGGGTTTGCTGGTGTCGTTGGATGTGTAGACGGCACTCATGTGAGAATTACAGCTCCAAATGTAGATGAACCGTCATTTGTAAACAGACAAGGGTTCCACAGTTGGAATGTTCAGGCAACTTGTGATCATGAAGGTATGAATGTATTATTTTTTAAATAAGTGATAAATATACCAAAGGGACATGAAAGTAATCAAAACAGTAGCGCATCTCATGTACAATACTTGTCGAGGACTAAATCATACTGCCAAGTACCAATATGTGGATGTTAACAGAGACACAACTTCGTAGGATATGTTGTATATCTAATTAAAATTCAATGCTTTTATCTCTTTCATTTCTTTTCTTTGGCGATACACTAATATAGGAAAAGTAATAGGGACCCAGGTAGCTCAAAGAACAGTCTTTCATCATGTCGACAATCTTTTCTGTTTCATTGCTCAATTCTTTGGCTGGAGGTCCACCGCCAGTTTGAGTAGCATATTTCTTCCTGTCTGCATACTGCTTTTTTTGCACTAGTCTGCATATTTTGCCATTTTGTTTTTACTTCTTTATCGGTTCTGTAATGCAAGCCGATCGAATTAATCTGGACAGCAATGTTTTTCCAAATAGAGTTCTTTCTGCTGTTGGTCACCGCAGTGGTGAGTTTGCTACGCAGCGTGGACATATTTTCCTGTACCATCTGTCGAAGTAGTGTGATTTCGGAACTCTCCCAATTTGAACTCCCTTTCCTCTTATCGTCTGTAAAATTCTCCATTTTATTTTTCGACATAAATCGTGTGGAAAGTACTTGGATAACCATGTCATTTCACTAAGAGAGCATGGTTGGCAGGGTTGGGCTCCAAAAAAATAGTTTAACCCCTTCACTTTGTTCTATTGAAGTGTCTATGCCAAGCCAGGAAAGTGGGCCATCATGTATTTGTGTGTTAGGGGTATATATATTTCCATTGGAGATGAAATTATCAAGAGGGAGTGGATCCTATTAACCGGTTTAACCCCCAAACATTTGTTTGAGTATTCCAGAAAGGTCATAGATTTCCAACACCATATGTCGTGATTTTTTTGTGTGTGGTCGTTGATACGATTTCTCTACCGCTTTGTGTGTCATTCAGTGCTTTAAATGTCTATCATCTTGTGCTATATTATTTGAATTTGTTCTTCTTGATTTAACCCGGCTTTTATCTTTTTCCTATTATGGAGAGTCCAACGTTCTGTATAAAAACAAGACAACTTGCAACATCTTCTGTGTTAAAGAGTGGTCGTTTGTAGCCCTTTGCAAGGCAATATTTCTAAAAAAAAATATATATATGTATATATATATATTTTTTTTTATGAGACCACACAATTAGAATGTAATTGATTGTTAAAACTATTTTACAAACAAGCGATGTTGAATTGATAGATCTCCAAGTATCAGTATGTTGGGAAAAACGTGTTATTTTTAAGTATTTTTATTACTCTTTTTTTTAATTGGGGTGTTGTAAAACAAATAAACAGTAAGGAAGAGGAGGATAAGGGGCCATGGGAAATTTAGTTTCTTTGTTTTAATTATTTCCTCACTTTCTACTTAAAAATAAACAAATAAAAAAAAACAATATACAAACCGGAAAAGGAAGCAGATAGGACGGTCAGTGGGTAGTGTAGTGGAGAATGAGGAGACGACATCAAATGACTGAAAGTGGCGTTAAATCCCACCAAAACAAACGAGATGAGAAATATGACGAGAGTCTTGGGTAGCCAATGAAATCAGATCTTTTAACTTTATTTATTAAGTTCCGAACTTTCTGTTGTTAATTTTGCAAAAGACTCAATAAAATTATATGAAAATAAAGAAAAAGATTGAAATTCGTCCATTTAGCAAATAAAATTGCAAAGGGGTTCCTCTAAATATTGCGCATCGTATGCTTTCCACATATCAAGATATTTGCTACATATTTATTTTTTAATTATTTTTTCCCAAAAATGCCCGTTAGGGTTACGCTGTAAGTCATTCAAACTCATTTACTGACGATTTTCCTTATTTTCGAGATTATATTTCATTCTATAGCACTAGTATTTATTTTAGCTGGTAACGGTAGAACAACAAATCTATTACATTCATCTGGTAAATGAGTTACTGGATAGTAATCTAGGATGCGTCTTAGAACACACACATAAAACAGCCACACAGATTTCATAAGTGTTTAATCGATGAATGGGGCGAAGTCTAGGTTTTCGCAATCGGCTAGAACATAAACACAGATTTGAACGTGTTTACATCGCAAAATGAATTATTCTAGATATAAATCTATGTTCTAGGCTAGAACAGCCACATACTTATATTTGGAAGGGTTTCACTGATAAATGAGTTACTCTAGATAGCGATCTAGAACAAGAAGACCACGGATTTCTTATGTTTGCCGTTATCAAAACTCCGTCTTTCATTCCTCGGTCATGAGGTATAACCGAATACGATTTATCACGTGATTTTTGACATGAGTAACACGACGGGTGCCAGTTTTGTAGTGGGGTTCGCATTGTTCAATTGTACTCTGCTTTGTAGAATATTGTCTTTTTGTCATTCTGCTTTCTTTTGACCATTGTCTATTCATTGATTTACGGCTTGTGATTGCATTCATTTTCAAATTTCTCAACTCTTCAGAATTTTTCCCATATAGATGTTATGCACTTTGTGCGACAGGAAATCCTCATCCCTTCCTGATCTCTTTCCAAAAAATTATTTTGTCCTGATAGTGACCTTATCTTACAATCTGCAACTTAAAAATACAATTTTAACATTCAATGCTTAAATAAAGACGTACCTATCTAATTACAACAATGGGATTTTTCTCTCATTTTGTGCAATTTATGTTCAGGACATTCTTACACATTCCATTCTTTAATGACTTTCGGTAGGAGTTATTTGTGATATTGTGTTTTTCTTCTTTTTTTCGACCACATCAGTCGAGGTAATGGTCTTTGAATCGTGATGTCACATGGGTAGTTTTGCTTCTCCGCTACACACGCAGCATTAAGAAGAAAGAACAAAGACTGGTTGGCTCGGAATCGGGATAATGTGACAGGGTGAAGCGACATGTATACCCGCGGACTGTTGTTTCAGTGACATATAATTATAATAATCCAGCTAAGCTTGTTGGTTTTCTACAAAGCGGATATCATTATCATCTGATCGAATGTGGCTTGTTAAACAACAATCATTCACTCTTCTTTTTTTCAGTGTTCAAATTCTTTATTCTTACCTAATAGAGAAGTGCGCTGCCCACCAGTGGATCATTTAATTCTAAAAGAAACTGTAAACAATGACAAAAATAGAGCAGTTGTGTTTGTTACCTAACATAATAAAAACGTAGATATCAAATTTAGTGCGCACGACACGTTTCTTGGAATAATCTTCATCAGGTACACGCATAATCAAAAGGATGGAAAGCCAAATAATATAAAACACTTTGGAGACCACTAAACTAAAGGTCCTAAATAATATAGAAAAAAATCGTCTATGGTTGCCTATAACTTCAGGTGATTTTTTTCATCACCTGGCGTATGTTGTCTGGTGTGTCGTTAACTTTTTACATTCCAATCGTCTTAGAAACCACTTGGCTAATATGAACCTAACATAAACCTGCTGTAATACCGTATATTTAAGGTTTGTTCAGGTGAGCGAATCAGGTTCATGTCAGCCTCTCGTTTATTGTATTGTTTAAATATTTTACTGTACATTTGTTTGCGAACAAATGATAATGAATTACTACTTTAAATAATTTCGTCACCTTGCATAAAAAAATCCTCATAACTTAAAAAAAACAATATATATATATATATATAACGTCTGAAAAACCAGTCAACGATCAATCTTACGGGGTGTTGGATCGCTACGGTATAACGATACTGTGCAAGTAAAATAAAATTTAAAACGTCTAAAATGGTTTGTAAAACAACACCAAGTACACAAAACAAAGTGATAAAGAATTAAACACTTCGTTGAATGACAAAATTTTCGTCCCACCGAGGGACTTTATCAATGTCTATTTAAATAATACTTAGAACCAATATGGCGTCTTAATTTCAAAAAAAAGTTTTTGACGACCATGTACGGGACAAAAGAACCAGAAATTGCACATATGAAATTACATACATAAAAGAATTGAAATCCTACATATAAATTAATGAAAGTACAATAACAATAATATAAATACACAATCGGGCTACTCATTTAAATAAATGTTGAATTAGAAATAAAAATAAAAAAAGAAAATGAGACATTATTGGTAAATGCATCAAATAGAACTGTCAAAAATATTATTTGTCAATGTATGACGTGCAAAAACATCCAATGCACACAAAAATTCAGCAGCACACATACAGGAGAAGAATTCGTCATATACTGCAATGCCAACTGCAAGACAGAAAATATTATCTACCTCCTGGAATGTGCAATTTGTGGCCTTCAATACATCGGAGAAACTAAACAACAACTTAGTAAACGCCTGAATGGCCATAGAAGTGATGCAAATTGCAAACCCGACCTTCCACTCAGCAGATATCTCAGATCGAAGGGCCACCATGATTCTTTCGGCAAACTGAAGGTCACCATAATTGACCAAAACCCCAAGTGGGATGATAAAAGCAGACAGGAAAGGGAAAGCTTCTGGATTAGAAAACTTAAGACCTTGTCACCGAATGGAATCAATGAGAAAAAATAATATCCTTTCTTGACTCCTATTTTTGTTGGTCTCTTCCAGTCCTATTAGAACATGCAGTTTACTCAATCGGCCCATAGTATATATTCCACACTTTGGTGGGCCGTTATTGTGATTGAGTTTGGGTATCATACCGTTTTCAAAAATATTTTTGACAAATAACATTTTTGACAGTTCTATTTGATGCATTTACCAATAATGTCTCATTTTCTTTTTTTATTTTTATTTCTAATTCAACATTTATTTAAATGAGTAGCCCGATTGTGTATTTATATTATTGTTATTGTACTTTCATTAATTTATATGTAGGATTTCAATTCTTTTATGTATGTAATTTCATATGTGCAATTTCTGGTTCTTTTGTCCCGTACATGCACCGTCAAAATCTTTTTTTTTTAAATTAAGACGCCATATTGGTTCTTAGTATTATTTAAATAGACATTGGTAAAGTCCCTCGGTGGGACGAAAATTTTGTCATTCAACGAAGTGTTTAATTCTTTATCACTTTGTTTTGTGTACTTGGTGTTGTTTTACAAACCATTTTAGACGTTTATATATATATATAAAGGCACTATCTTACAACTGATGTCATAATGGTAGATTGTTGTGTTTATAAATATAATTTATATTTACCATTCGCACTTTGATATTCATTATTCGTACTGGAACTAGAACAAGTTGAAGAAGAACAATATGATATATTGAAGCTTGCACTTGCTGTGTTCTGTTGGCCTTAATCGACTTGCTGTCGTCTTCTAGCAATCACAGATCCTCTTGACCTCTCAATCTTCAAAAGAAAAGATAAATAAATTGAACCAGCCGGTTAATAATTTAAAAGATATAACAACCCTTAAATGGCCCCACCATAAGTGCTAAATAAAAACAATGTACGCTATATGTTATCTTAAGAATGTTGGCAGTCAGGGAACACCCCAATATAACAGGTGGTAATTAAATAATCAACAAGGTGGTTCCGCTATTTTTGCCTTTTCCCTTTTTCTCGAACTGTTTTTTTTCTGTTCTTCTTTTTGCAGGTTCAGGTTCAGATGTCTGGCTTTTGATGGTCGAGTTGTATTTTTGACGAAATAATCAAAAATTTATGTCTTGGTTTTATTTTTGCAAATCCCTAAATGGATCCTATTTCATGCATGGTTTGTTCCACTTTTATGTCCATAAAGGAGTTAATTAAACAGTTCTATAATATGAGTATTACCAGTATTAATGTATTACGAGTTCATTCTCCACCCCACACCGCCAACAAGATATTCATGTCAACCTATATTCCTGTAGTATTACAGTGACGGGTAGAAGAACCTTTTTCTTTAAATTTTGTGAGATTTGTTTGTTTGTTTGTTTGACCATGTATTTCATTCGGTATCCATTTGTTACCTTTCGGTTCTATCTTGCTTACCTGTATATTTGGGTTGCTATTTTATCATTATGCACTAATTATAAGTAGAAGAATGGTTATTGGTAGTTTTTTTTACGAAAGCTAAGAGTTTTGAAATATAATAACATTTTTTAAGCTACCGTTTACTAATTTACGTCAAAATACACACTCGGGGTCATCCAGGAGTCTTATAACAATACCGTATAGTCCAACAACTGTTGGGTACTAACGCTACAAGCAAAATGGCGTTCATTTTAGGGTATGATTTGTTGTTGCAAAACATATCACAGCTTCAGGTTACAGACGCTGAAGAAGCTTGTCAGTCAAGTGAAATATCCGTCAATTTGATTATAATTATAGTTATTTTTGTTATATTTTAGCATCTTTTTTTATGTTGTTGTCCTGCATTTTAGACGTATATATATATACAAAAAGACTATACATGTAATATATATAATACCAGGTTATAGTACTTAGTACTCCAGTTAGATCAAAATTGAATTTTTTCCTCTGTACAGCAAAAAGATTAGTGAAATTGAACATAACAAGAGTTTGAAGATACCAAAGGGGTAATCAGAATCCATAAACCGAAGGACAGACAAAACAATGGCTAAAAGAAAAAGGATAAAACTACAAACAACGATCTACAAAACATAAACATAAAACTAAAGATCGAGTGACACGAACCCCACTTAGCCTGAGGGTGAACTCATGTGTTCCGGAAGGGTAAGCAGTTCCTGCTCCATTAGTGACACCCGTCGTGTCAATCTAGTTATCAAGCCGGTGATAAGGCATGAATAAGAAAAGGACCGTGGCCATTTGTGAAACAGATATTCCACAACGGTCAACCAAGTCATGATGGCGACCGTAAAACTGTCTAAGTGATGACTTCAACTTAACCATGTACACCCTGACAGCTATAACATAATTACATTAGTCCATACTAAATACTAAAATATAATTTATGAATGAAATAAATGATTTCGTTAATTTGTCCAGGGGTTATCTCTCTTTCTCCATACCTATCAACCTCTGAAAGTCAAAAATCAGGCGATGACCTGCTTCGGACAATAACAAAGGCAGGTCTTAACGCGTGACGAACTTTTATTGGCCTATTTGTTTCCCAAACAAACATAATATTTGATACTTTCATGTTATCCATAATCATGCTACATCTTTAAATGTTGGAGGTGTCTTAAGTCAATAATTTAATTAGTTCACGCCACGATATAGCTGAAATATTGCTGGAGTTGGCGTTAACCACCAATCAATCATTTAATGCTTTTTATACATGGAGACAGTTTATATTAAATATTCTACATGATGAACTTCTGTTGTATTCCGAGGTTGCTAATTTTGCAGCTTTTTGCAAAGGCATACTTGGAATAAAGTCATAACACTGACTGATTTGATTTACCGGTATTTTGCGTGCTAATAAATCACTGTGAGTATCATTTTGTATGTCTGCCCTGAACTCAGTTTGTATTTTCCTCACCAGTGAAAATACTCTCACTGTCAGCATTGCTATTAAACAATACTAATAGTGTTTTTGCAACATTTTACAGAATGTCAGATAAACATCAAAAAGCTTTAACATCCCCCCTCTCCCAAAAAAAAAAGATTTCAATGTCAGTATCACTGGTGCAGATTGAACGCTCTTCAATTGGAGTTGTTTGGTACTCATCAAACTGGTCTTGGAGTTCTGTGATTTTTTTCTGAAGGCACAACATCAGAGCATCTCTTCGTCAGTTTTATAACATGAAATAAAATTAAGATATCTTAACACAATGCTAAGTGAAAGTTATCATCTTACTTTATGAAAATGTAGTGTCAGGTGTATTGTATGTAATGCTATAATGTAAACTAAAACTTACCAGAATCTTATGGGAGTGTTTTCTTCATCTTTGGGTTGAGAAAGCCCATCTGTTTCAATGTTTCGTCTGTGAATGGGAAGTGTTTTGCCATTGGGTTGATATCCTTGGTACAAAATTTCCTGACAGATCTGCGTACATTAAGGTATACATTTTGAGAGAGAGAAAAAAAACAAGTAATCATACAATTATAGTAATTTGTTGTATTGTGCTATTATATGTCTTTACGTTCTGAGGTCAGTGTTGTAATGTCCGTTACGATCTCCGCATAAAAACGATGTTCGGTTCATCTTTGCCTCCAGTTGGTTGCGGGAAGGTTCATGTCTTATTTACGTTGTTTGTTGTATGTTTGCGTGTGGTGATGTCCGACACGTGTTATGTAGTGTTTTTGTTTTTCTTCGTATTGTGGGCCCTGTGTTGCCAGTTTCTTTAAATTGTCCATTTTTGATTGCCCCTTCGGTATTCTCTATAACGATTATTTTCATGGTGACCTAAAATATTATAACTCTGCAGATTAAAACATAATAATAAAGGCTGTAATTATATCTGAAAAACTGTTGTTCTCTTTCAATACCAATTTCATCTGCATAGTTCACAAGATATTCCCTGTTGCTTGGTCCAACAGCAAGTATATCATTTGGTAGCTGGTTGTAAGGATTCGCCCATAATGGGAAATAAAAACGTAGATAACTAACATAGTGCGCACAACGCGTTTCTTGAATAACCCTCATCAGGCCCCGACGCCACAAAACTTGAGAATATTCTCAAAAAAGGAAATACTCAAATTTGATTGGCTGAGAACACAGATTTGAGCAAAAAAAAGTTTGCTCAGCAAAGAAAAATGTGTGTGGCATCGGGGCCTGGTACGCTAAATATCGAAATATTGTAAAGCCAAATAATTGAAACGTATTCGGTAGCAATGAAACAAAAGGGCTTAAACAGGATAGCTGTTGATTTATGTTGTACATCAATGGAATAAATTAAATAAAAGTAACATTTTAGGTTTCGTCCTTCGAGTATAAAAAATATTTCTTAAATGTAGATTCGTGACTATGCTATTAAGTGTCAATAATATGAGATGCAATGCAAACAAAAGTTGTCTCTCTTTGCTCGACAAAAAAAAGAATCTATCTGAAAGGACCTTAGAAAGCTAAGTTTTTAATAATTGATTTCTGTTTAAAAATATATTGTTGAAAAGGCAGCACTGTGATAGACCTATTGGACGGAACATTTTGCCTTGCGATGGGACATAAACGACCAGTTTGATTCTCATTATAAGTGGCTAAAATTTGTTTTTAAGATGGAAGAAGGGTGAAGTATACCAAATGACGCGTTCGATTTACACAGTTAATACAAGTGGAATATAAAAATCGACCGCCAATGCAATTCATAATCTGAAATGAGATAGAAAAATAAACCTGACTATAAGAGGTTTCCTACTTTCGTGTTACTTTCGATGGTTAAACTTCACTTGTTAGATATTATAAAGAAACTTCTAAAAATATAAATAGTACCTACCATCTTAGGAATGTGGACAGCACGGCCCATTCTACAGTGGGTTGACCAATACACAATCCACACTAGATTGAACATAATAAGTTACAGTTAGGGTATTGTGCATTCTTGGAAACTGATTCTAACGACAAGTGTATCATATCGAGGTTTTAACAACAAACTTTGAAAGGACCTTCAAGACAAGCAAAGGTGGTATATTAAAATAGTTTTGTTTTGAAGTTGTACATTTGTTTGCGAACAAATGATAATGAATCACTGCTTTATAATAATTTTGTCACCTTCTTGCATAGAAAAATCCCCATAACTTAAAAAAAAAAATATATATATATATATATAAAGGCACTATCTTACAACTGATGTCATAATGGTAGATTGTTGTGATTGTAAATATAATTTATATTTACCATTCGCACTTTGATATTCATTATCCGTACTGGAACTAGAACAAGTTGAAGAAGAACAATATGATATATTGAAGCTTGCACTTGCTGTGTTCTATTGGCCTTGGTCGATTTGCTGTCGTCTTCTAGCAATCACAGATCCTCTTGACCTCTGAATCTTCAAAAGAACAGATAAATAAATTGAACCAGCCAGTTAATAATTTAAAAGATATAATAACCTTTAAATGGCCCAACCATAAGTGCTAAAAAAACAACAACAATGTACGCTATATGTTATCTTAAGAATGTTGGCAGTCAGGCCTTTTCCCTTTTTCTCGAACTGTTTTTTTTTCTGTTCTTCTTTTTGCAGGTTCAGGTTCAGATGTCTGGCTTTTAATGGTCAAGTATTACGAGTTCATTCTCCACCCCACACCCCCAACAAGATATTCATGTCAACCTACTATTCCAGTAGTATTACAGTGACGGGTGTATGTACCCGTAGAAGAACCCTTTTCTTTAAATTTTGTGAGATTTGTTTGTTTGTTTGACCATGTATTTCATTCGGTATCCATTTGTTACCTTTCGGTTCTATCTTGCTTACCTGTATATCTGGGTTGCTATTTTATTATTATGCACTAGTTATAAGTAAAATAATGGTTATTGGTGGGGGGTTTTTTACGAAAGCTAAGAGTTTTGAGATATAATAACATTTTTTAAGTTACCGTTGACTAATTTACGTCAAAATACACACTCGGGGTCATCCAGGAGTCTTATGACAATGCCGTATAGTCCAACAACTGATGGGTGCTAACGCTACAAGCAAAATGGCGTCCATTTTAGGGTATGATTTGTTGTTGCAAAACATTTCTCAGCTATATTTCTGAACAGAACAAGTTGACAAACAATAGCTCAGAATCTAGGTAAAATGGCGACTTGCTGATGGTAGAATATGTTATTGCCACCAGTTTAACATGATGTAACATATGGGATCGTAAAACGTCCCTTTCAGCATACCACGAATGATTGTTGAAAACTTGCTACAAGACACCTTATCGTGCCATTTGAAAGTGACATTAAACACCAATGCAGATCCCTACGTGTGGACATTGGTGGCGTTATTTCCACTCCCGCACAACAATCCAGTTATCAAGAAGGGAGGACTAGGATCCCATTAACCAGTTGACCCAACCATATTTTGGTGCCTGTCCTAAGCCAATACCTGGATGTTCAACGTCATATGTTGTGGACTGTGTTTGTGTTCAGTAAATTAAGGTGAGAGGTGATTGTTCGTTTTGTTGATATTGGTGGAATTGTTAGCCATTACTGTTTGAAAATTCTATTCATAATCGGATGTTACTGTATGAAGAATTGTGAACAGGATGTAAATGATTGTTTCGTGTTTGGAGATATCACAGTTTGCACGTAAAAGGAAACTTGTTACAACACCTTATATTTAAAATCTTGTTAGGAGTAACATGCTGTCGAAGGAAAATGTTTAAGATCGTACATACTGGTTACATATAAATATCTTTTCGTCATGAATATCGGATATATCGCCGTTTTGGTAGTTTTATAGTACGTGAAATTATAGTTATCACATGATGAACTCGGTGGATGTTTACTCGATACAACAATATGAGATAAAAAGTTGTCACTGACTTACGATAGGGCGATGGTTTTCTCCTGCTACTTCGGTTTCCTCCACCAATAAATCTAACCGCCACGATATAACTAAATTATTGTTGAAAGTGGCGTTAAACACCATAACCCTAACCATTATGAAAAAGGTCATTGGCATGTTCAACACACATTGCCACTAAAATACCTTAATATTTCAACCTGCCATCTGCGACAGGTAGAATGAGATATATGACGTCTAAAATCCAGCACAGCAACATAAAAAAAGATGTTAAAATATAACAAAAATAACTTTAAGTCTACAAAAAGACTATAATATATATATATACATATTACCAGGTTATAGTACTTAGTACTCCATTTAGACCAAAATTGAATTTTTTCCTCTGTACAGCAAAAAGGTTAATGAAATTGAACATAACAAGAGTTTGAAGATACCAAAGGGGTAATCAGAATCCATAAACCGAAGGACAGACAAAACAATGGCTAAAAGAAAAAGGATAAAACTACAAACAAAGATCTACAAAACATACACATAAAACTAATGATCAAGTGACACGAACCCCACTTAACCTGAGGGTAAACTCAGGTGTTCCGGCAGGGTAAGCAGTTCCTGCTCCACTAGTGGCACCCGTCGTTTCAATCTAGTTACAAAGCCGGTGATAAGGCATGAATAAGAAAAGGACCGTGGCCATTTGTTGAAACAGATATTCCACAACGGTCAACCAAGTCATGATGGCGACCGTAAAACTGTCTAAGCGATGACTTCAACCTAACCATGTACTATAACACCCTGACAGCTACAACATAATTACATTAGTCAATACTAAATACTAAAATATAATTTATGAATGAAATAAATGATTTCGTTAATTTGTACAAGGGTTATCTCTCTTTTTCCATACCTGTCAACCTCTGAAAGTCAAAAATCAGGCGATGACCTGCTTCGGACAATAAAAAAGGCAGGTCTTAACGCGTCAAGAACTTTTATTGGCATATTTGTTTTCCAAACAAAGATAATATTTGATACTTTCATGTTATCCATAATCATGCTACATCATTAAATGTTGTAGGTGTCTTAAGTCAATAATTTAATTAGTTCACCCCACGATATAGCTGAAATATTGCTGGAGTTGGCGTTAAACACCAATCAATCATTTAATGCTTCTTATACATGGAGACAGTTTATATTAAATATTCTACATGATGAACGTTTGTTGTATTCCGAGGTTGCTAATTTTGCAGCTTTTTGCAAAGGCATACTTGGAGTAAAGTCATAACACTGACTGATTTGATTTACCGGTATTTTGCGTGCTAATAAATCACTGTGAGTATCATTTTGTATGTCTGCCCTGAACTCAGTTTGTATATTCCTCACCAGTGAAAATACTCTCACTGTCAGCATTGCTATTAAACAATACTAATAGTGTTTTTGCAACATTTTACAGAATGTCAGAAAAACATCAAAAATAAAAAGATTTCAATGTCAGTATCACTGGTGCAGATTGACAGCTCTTCAATTGGAGTTGTTTGGTACACATCAAACTGGTCTTGGAGTTCTGTGATTTTGTTCTGAAGGCACACCATCAGAGCATCTCTTCATCAGTTTTATAACATGAAATAAAATTAAGACATCTTAACACAATGCTAAGGGAAAGTTATCATCTTACTTTATGAAAATGTAGTGTCAGGTATATTGTATGTAATGCTATAATGTAAAATAAAACTTACCAGAATCTTATGGCAGTGTTTCCTTCATCTTTGGGTTGAAAAAGCCCATCTGTTTCAATGTTACGTCTGTGAATGGGAAGTGTTTTACAATTGGGTTGATATCCTGGTTACAAAATTTCCTGACAAATCTGAAATATATTTATATTTAGTGCGTACATTAAGGTATAAATTTTGAGAGAAAAAAAAACAAGTAAACATACAACTATATTTATTTGTTGTATTGTGCTATTATATGTCTTTACATTCTGAGGTCCGTGTTGTAATGTCTGTTACGATCTCCGCATAAAAACGATGTTCGGTTCATCTTTGCCTCCAGTTGGTTGTGGGGAGGTTCATGTCTTATTTACGTTGTTTGTTGTTTGTTTGCGTGTGGTGATGTCCGACACGTGTTGTGTAGTGTTTTTGTTTTTCTTCGTATTGTGGGCCCTGTGTTGCTAGTTTCTCTTAATTGTCCATTTTTGATTGCCCCTTCGGTATTCTCTAACGATTATTTTCATGGTGACCTAATATATAATAACTCTGCAGATTAAAACATAATAATAAAGGCTATAATTATATCTGAAAAACTGTTGTTCTCTTTCAATACCAATTTCATCTGCATAGTTCACAAGATATTCCTTGTTGCTTGGTCCAACAGCAAGTATATCATTTGGTAGCTGGTTGTCAGGATTCACCCATAATGGGAAATAAAAACGTCGATATCTAATTTATTGCTCACAACGCGTTTCTGGAATAACCTTCATCAGGCCCCGGCGCCACAACACTTGAGAATTTACTTAAGTTTGAGAATATTCTCAAATAAGGAAATACTCAAATTTGATTGGCTGAGAACACAGATTTGAGCATAAAAAGTTTGCTCAGCAAAGAACAATTTTTGTGGCATCGGGGCCTGGTACGCTAAATATCGAAATATTGTAAAGCCAAATAATTGAAACGTATTCGAGAGCAATGAAACCAAAGGGCTTAAACAGGATAGCTGTTGATTTATGTTGTACATCAATGGAATAAATTAAATAGAAGTAAAATTTTAGGTTTCGTATTTCTTAAATGTAGATTCGTGACTATGCTATTGAGTGTCAATAATATGAGATGCAATGCACACAAAAGTTGTCTCTCTTTGCTCGAAAAAAAAAAGATTCCATCTGCAAGGACTTTAGAAAGCTAAGTTTTTAATGATTGATTTCTGTTTAAAAATATTTTGTTGAAAATTCATCACTGTGATAGACTGTGTTGGTCGGAACATTTTGCCTTGCGATGGGACATAAACGACCAGTTTGATTCTTATTATGAGTTGGTGAAATTTGTTTTTAAGATGGAAGAAGGGTGTAGTATACCAAATGACGCGTTCGATTTACACAGTTAATACAAGTTGAATATAAAAATCGACCGCCAATGCAATTCATAATCTGAAATGAGATAGAAAAATAAACCTGACTATAAGAGATTTCCTACTTTCGTGTTACTTTCGATGGTTAAACTTCACTTGTTAGATATTGTAAAGAAACTTCTAAAAATATAAATAGTACCTACCATCTTAGGAATGTGGACAGCACGGCCCATTCTACAGTGGGTTGACCAATACACAATCCACACTAGATTGAACATAATAAGTTACAGTTAGGGTATTGTGCATTCTTGGAAACTGATTCTAACGACAAGTGTATCATATCGAGGTTTTAACAACAAACTTTGAAAGGACCTTCAAGACAAGCAAAGGTGGTATATTAAAATAGTTTTGTTTTGAAGTTACATTTTATATTCACAGTGTATAGTTGTATGGATTGTTTCTTTTTTGATTATCTAAAGTAAAGTGACGTTTGTAATTTTCTAACTTTGCAAACATTAACAGCGTGTTCATTGTTCAGTATTTTTAAGTTCTAGTAGCCATAAAATGTTTTGCTAATAGACAAATCCCTCTCCCAGTTGTTTTACCAACTTACTGAATTAATGACTGTAATGTGTAATTAATTGCTAAGATGATATGTCCCCGATGTAACTATAGTAACTTTATATTCTTTGACTCATTGAGCTAGAGGAGTTCCTGATAATACTCTCATGTTTATTTTATGTGACGAGTTTGTGTTGTCGTCTTGCATGTTTAATATATTATGTGATGTATTGAATTTTCCATGGATGATTTACACGTAAACCGTGCGTACGGTTCATTACTCGCATTATTTTACTTTATTATTATTTTATTTTATTGATGTCAAACGTAAGGTGTTTGTGTTAATTGAAGTGATTTCCGCGAACAAGATGCGGATTAATATTTTGTCATTTATAGGTAATATATTGCCCTCTTCATTGTTTTTCTTTGAGTGGATTATGATATTTCTTAACTACAAATAGATACTCTCGTACTCTGAAGTCTTACAGTTTACTGGGCGGTGAATTATTATCTATATAAACCATGTGGAGAATGTTTTTCACATGAGAAAAGTACATAAAACTCGTTAAAAGCAAGGTTTCCTTAAAATAGCAAGACTTCTCGAAATACATGTTATCTGCATACGTCCGACGTTTTGATGAAAGCGAGCATAGAGTGTTTATATTAATAAACATATATTGCATGTTTGGTAGGGCAATACTAAATTAATTCCTTTAAACATTCACAATATTGCAAATCAAATTTTCCGTTTGTGGAATTATTCCCTTTGCAAGTAAAAACATTAGAAGAAAATTATTATTAACGCAACGCTCTAACTAATATTATGCAACGTCTCTTGCTTATGTAAATCAGGAGGGGTGTCGTCAGCGATTGTAAAAGAAATTATTGGTTGGTGGGTGAATAACGTCCAGCAGCAAACATTTCAGGCATATTCAGGAAGTTCTCTAAATATACAGAAATGAGTTAGGAATGGGACGAATGTGATTGCCCTTTATACCGAATATTCTTGTCCGAAATCTATATAAGTGTTCTATCTACATGATAATCTAACGCTAAACGAGAAGACATCCCTTATCTGCAACGCTGGGGACGTCCTGGACAGTTCTGTGTGCTGATACCTGGTTACCGCCACCAGGACCCAGTTAAATAAATAACAATCATCCTGAGTGTCTTGATCGTGCACTAGTATGTTAATTCACCGGCAGAATTTATGTCTACAATACATCGCTTATATTGGAATACCAAATTCGTAATATTTTCACGAATACATACAATTCACAACATAAAATCCTCATATTTCATGTTTCATTAAGTTATATAGTTATGTTCCACAGTTCAAGGTGACATACGCTCTGGTGTGTCATATATATCACAATAATCCTTTTATCTACATTATTAGTTTTAGAAAAAAGATTGAAGATATCAAAAGGCGTAATCAGAAGCTGCAAATCGAAGGACAGATAATACAATGACCACAAAAAGCGGAGATACAAACAATGGTTCACTATACTAAACAGAAAAGTAAAGACTTGGCAACACAACCTACTAAAAATTCGGGTGCATTTGGATGCTTTGAAACGGTGTTCAGTTCATGTTCCACAAGTGGCACCTATAGTTTTTATGTTGTCAAAAATCCAGTAAGTCATGAAAGAGGAAACAGAACGGAATTGAAAAAAACGGCAAACGGAACAAATATGTGACAGATATTCCATAACGCTTAGCCAAGTCATAATGGCCATCCTAAAACTTGCGGAGTGGTGATGATTTCATCTTACCAACTATGAACCCTATGTTCAGTAGTTTCTTTGTTAGCAGCAAACCTCTATCAAGGACATCCTAATAGGAACCAACAACTCTGGCATAACATATTTCTGGTTTAAAATAAAAACACTAAAAATTGTTTTAAAATTGAAAACAAAATCCTTGTAAGGGAAAAATATAGATATGAGTCTATTTAAAGATTTATCGCAATGTTTCTTCGGTTTATGAAGAAATAACCTCAATTAGGTTGTACACACTGTGTAACCCGCGTATCGTAGCGGGTTACGCAAGGGTGTATACAACCTGATTGGGGTTATTTCGAATGAACCGAACAAATAATTTCGATCAATCCTTATAAATTAATTCAAACTTTTTTTGCTATGATATTGACAAATATATTTATTTTTTCAAAATAAGGCAAATAATCGGAAATAAATTTGAATAACCCCAAAGGTGTCTCATTTAAAGGAAATCACCTGATGACAACGACACCGACGCCTTGAGAACTACGTCTATTTTTAGATTACGTTCATTGACAAATAACTTCAACTTTTTAAACCAATCAAAACACGTATAAAATGACATGTGACACTAAAATTAATTTATATTTGACTGTCTTAATATATTTCGGAATTATTGAAAAAAATATTGTATACTCCGTTTTGTATTTGAATCTTCAAATAATTATGCGTTTGAAAATTCAATAACAACAACTCGACATTTTTTTTTATGTCTTTTTAAAATTTGAAAACAATGTTTTTAAATATACAGAATGTGTTTCAGATATCTAATTTATTGATTTGAAAATAAAAATTAATTGATGTTATATGTTTAAAAATTGTATGGTCTTGATTTGGGTTATGGTATCCTGCTCCTAACAAAAACCCAAACCATAACCTAATCCCAAAACCAAACTCATGTTAAACAGCTTTTTCCGCACGAATATATTTTAAACTATCATGACAAATTGTTTCAAATATATAACAAATGTATAAATATTATCAATAATACTAAGCGGAATTCTGTCTTTTTTTACATTTGAATATTGTATAAATTTCAAATATATTCATTTTGATTAGACAAAATTATTAAATTATTCTATGAATTGACTCTGTTGTGAAAGGTTATCTTTGAATTGAGAAAATGAATTGTATTTTTACTACATAATTATGACGATTTTCTGTAATCTTTAGCGCAATATAATGCGTCTTGTTTATTATTCAGTAGTATAAAATAGGAAATAGACTAATTATTTACAATCTCAAATATTGAGTGATACCATAAGCTTCCATTGACCATTTACTTTATAAAGGAAATTAAAATGAAGCTTGACGTAAAAGACGTTAGTTAATGCAGATAGAACGACTGTAATTTTCTTGTTACAAATTTCCAACAAATGTTTTAATTTCCATCTAGCATGAAAGCGCTATGCAATTATTACATTAGAATCAATATCCGGGCTTCGTTAGTTAACAGAACGGTTGAGAGTAAGGGGAGACAAGAATTGGGGGCGTGGTCTAATTGACAACGTTTCAACCGGATATTGAAGGGCACGCAATCGTGAATAACGTCTTGGTATCTTTACACGATCGCTTTGGTGTCTTTTGTTTGAAATGTATTATTTTACATGAGTATAATTGTTTAAAGCAATATTTATTGATTATAAGTGATAAAGAGCAATCCAACAAAGATTAACTTCTAAAGTGAATTACTTAACAATCTTGTAAGATTAACAGACTCAATCAAATAAAGGAAATTGATTAATGCAAACCGGATGTTGACAAGAAAACCGAATTATATTTGGTTTGATAGTGATTTATTCCCGGATTTGGTGTTGTAACGAAAGAAGACATTGTTCTTCGCCATTTCTTTTAGTTAATTCAGATCTCTTTCAATTAATATATAATGCACGAACCCTTGCATGCCACGAATAAAATCCTTACAGATATATAACCAGATAGTAGTAAATCTCTAAATGATTGTATTCAATTCTCTACTTACGTTGCTTTGTTGTTTATTTTTCCTTTTTAAGTTCAGATAAGACTATCTGTTGTTTTCTTGTTTTAAGAAGGGAAGAAAACATACAACTTTTATAGTTCACCAAATAAATAGATTAAAAGTCGGCAAAAAAAATTCCTCAATCAAAACAAACAAGAAACTAAGAACCGTCCCGTCAATCTGATTATGTATCTACTTGGAGTTAATTTGTGGCATGCAAGGGTTCGTGTCTTGTGTATTCATTAATTGAAAGTGAGTTGAATTAACAAGAAACGTAACAAGGAAAACAACGGATTATTTTATTACAGCACCAAAATATAGATTTCTTTTTTCAATTTCTGTCAGAGGTTGGGATGATTTGTCCTCCTTTTAAACAGCACTACCTCAAACTTCAGATTATTTTTATTTCACGAAAACACACATTGTCTTGTTTGTGTTTGATTGCGTGTAGTGGTGTCCAAAGCAAGTTTTGTTGTGTTTTTGCTTTGTTCTTCTTCGTCTTATGTGCCCTATGTTGCCAGTATCTCTTGGTTGTCCATTTATGATTGTCCCTTCGGTACTCTCTAACGTTTATTTACAGTATCTCTTGATTGTCCATTTATGATTGTCCCTTCGGTACTCTCTAACGTTTATTTACAGTATCTCTTGGTTGTTCATTTATGATTGTCCTTTCGGTACTCTCTAACGTTTATTTACGGTATCTTTTGATTGTCCATTTATGATTGTCCCTTCGGTACTCTCTAACGTTTCTTTTTTGTGATGCAAATGATAAAGCCTTTTCTATCATTTTATTCTTTATTCGAATCCCTCTAAGAAATTAAACCAATGATTGTATGTTCTTATCGTTTTTTGAGATCAAAGGTGCTTAACTAATTTTAATGCAGTTTTTTCTTTCTTTATTGTTTTCCTTATTTCCAGATTATCTAAGGTGTTACAGTGTCACGTAAGAGCTCTACCATTAAAAAACTATGTGTTTTAATTGAAACTCTTTAAACAGGAATTCATTATGACAATTTTAACTCTTGGATATATTGAGATCCAAAATGTACGGGATGATATGTTTGTAAGACTTGGAATTATTGCAACACAACTTTTAACTTGAAGCAAATGGCTCTGGGAAAAATATTGGTCCTATCGAACTTGACGGTCCGTTATAAGACAAACATTTACTACCTCCTCCATTATCTTCCATATAACCACTGACAATAAAACCCTAAGTCCATAGGCCTTACCAGTGCCACCGAAGCCTTTATTCTATAAACCGTTCCCAGTGTCAAACCTCATTTTATATACCCTTCCAAAATATAATCCATAGGCCGTTTCCAAATACCACTGAAAACCTGGATTATGCAGCGAACCCAATCTTCTGTGGTTAGAGGTTGTGGTGTTTAATGCTACTTTCAACAATATTTCAGTTATATCATGGCGGTCAGTTTTGTTGGTGGAGAAAACCGGAGTTCCAGGAGAAAACCAACGACCTGCTGCAAGTCACTGACAAACTTTATCACATAATGTTATACATATCGTCATGAGTGAGATTCGAATCCCAATCTGCTAAGCAGTGTATATCCAACATTAGGCTTTTTAGATACTGTGTTTGTATATTTTTTATTCTTATCATGATCATTGGTCTGGTGTATGATGGTTTGTTTATATTACTGTTCATAAACATGCTTACGACAAATACTGTCATTGACCACATTTAAATAACCAAATATGGCTAATAACACCGTTTGATAGCTCATGTTCAAAGTCAAATTCAGGCCACACATGTCGAACTTATTGAGAGAGAAAAACAGGAACAAGAAACTAAAGTGATCACTGAATATTGATGATGTCTAGGATAGCATCATACATGTATATATATATATAACATTATTTTGTCTAATTTGCTGGTAACAAACGTTTTGGTAATAAAACTGGTGCTACATGTAGACTTGGTTGATTCAAGTATTGTAAAATATAAGGACAGGCAATTAGAACGAACCTCTAAGTTTTTTTGATACACTTGTGCAATGAACAATATATTGTACATGTATTTACAAAATGATTTTACATGAAACATGAATAACACTGCTATTGTTGTTTTCTGTAATATGTTGTTACCATGGCGATTGTGCATGCATAAATTATGAATATTAATTTGCTATTTATCTCAACTTCATCCATATCTGATGCATTGTGTTAATTTCTACTTAAACAAATTAAAAATATTTTATTTTAATATCCTTGCATTTCGTTGTATTAATTTATCGTTAAGTACTAAGACTTATTTTATTTATAAGAAAAAAATTAATCTTTGTTTTCTTATGCAATTTTCCTTAATTAAAATGTAACTTAAAGATTGTATTAGTAAATATTATCTATTTTATTTGACACATAATTCACCACAAATCGTAAATACTTTGTCAGATTATGACAAAAACCTTTTATTTTGATTTCGCTGATGGCCTTGTATATAACGTGTTGACTATTTATTTTTTAAATATTAAGTTTATCTTAAATTCATTATATCCACCAATTTCTTTAATTAAACTTTAATTATGACATTTTCTTTTAATTTTTGTTCAATGTATTTCAGTCTCATTATTACCGTATAACACAGACTAAAAAAAACAAAATTGCAATAAAATGAAACGGTATAGGCTAGTTAAAACAGATTAGTCAACGAGTTTATAGAAGAGAAATTACTGTATCGCTTCATTACGCTACAAATGAGCATTTATTGGTATAGGAGTTTTTGTCCAAAACATTGAAGCACGAATTGACCTTTGACACTTCATACAGGGACAACAATCTGATAAAACTGTCGTGTTCTCGTCAAGCAGATTTTTAAACTTCTATATATTCAATTTATGTTAGTCCATCAATGAATTATATCGCGTGATCTGATAGACTTTAAAAAAAGAACAACTTGTCAAGTTAATTGTACGGTTGCCAAGAAAATATTTTAAAAGGTCTATCAACGAGCTGGCTTCAGAATAGGCTTGCTGTAATTTTCTTTTGATATAAATCACATTCTATATATCTAGAATCAATGGAATTTTATTTCTTTTCAATCAAATTTAATTTTCGGTAGTTAGTGACACTAATTTTTCTTTTTAAATTGTACACATAATAATTTTGGTATGTCCACTTAGACGTTACCTACATCACACATGAATTAATATGAAAGGCAAACAAGTGTAGCTAATTATTTCTAATAATTCATCATTTTACATAGCTTAACTTAAATGAGACATCATCGACTTTCTACTGTTACAATTAGAAGCTGCTATTATAGTGACGCTTTCTGTTCTCTATTATATATTTAACCACAAGGTATTTGGTAGATTTGTTATGACTAATATGATGACAGTCCTCATAAATCTTATCCAATCAATATCATGTTTAAAAGTTGGAATATTGAAAATAAAAACATAGATAATCAAATTAAATGCGCAAGACAAGACAAGACAAGACAAGACAAGATCTTTATTCTCATAAACCATAACAGAACAATGGTACAGAGAAAAACATCATTCACATACAATTCACATATTATGCACAGTACACATGACAAGATGGATTCACATTAGGAAGAGATTTAATATAAAAGGTGCTACAGAGATAGGCGGTTAACCAGGACGACCTATTGTTATATTAATAACTCTGATAAATTTACAAATATTTCGCAAAACAGATCTGTTTTTGTTCTGGAATAACCGTCATCAGGTCCGCTCAATGTCGAAAGATTGCCAAACCAAATAAAAATAATACAATATTGAAATGTACTTTGGTTAGTGTAATTTTCCGAGCGGGTGTTAGGGGCCGTCGTGGTCGTGGTCGCATGGTAGTTGTGTTTATAACTACCAATGCAAGCAGTGCCTATCACCACTAACGTTGTGAGTTCGAATCACACCCATGGCGAGATGTAGTCGATACAACATTATGTGATAAAGTTTGTCAGTGACTTACGACAGGTCGGTGGTTGTCTCCGTGTACTCCGGTTTACTCCACCAATAAAACTGACCGCCACGATATAGCTGAAATATTGTTGAAAGTGACGTTAAACACCATAAACCGAACGGTTGTTAAATTTTCCACTTCCTTTTCTACACTGAATGGTATATTCTGATTTGACATTAATATGAGAGAGATATACCTATATAAAGATGCATGTTACTCCCACCTGGTATTTGAATGTGGTTTTTTTTACGTTTTTTTTTATAAGACTAGAGTAACTATTGATGGGATTTCCTTTACATTGCGCCATTATTAATTTATCAATGATCAATATATACTGTTCAATTAGACACAAAGTTATATACAACAGATATTTAATTTTGTTAAAAAAAAATAACATCTTGAATTTAATCTGACTTTAGCTTTCATATAAGTAACTTCTATTAGACTTTGGAACTGTTCTGATGGTGTGGTAATTTTTGCTTGACATTTTTTAATGCAACATAGTATGCAGTATAAAGGTGGAAATAACAGCATATTTTGATTGGTCAGATTACTTGCGTGGGAAAAATTTGTACATTATATCCCAAATTACATATTTAGGTTTTATCATGTCTGTTGTCTTATCTTTGGATTTTATATAAAAAAAATCAGAAATTCTGTTTTTTTTTCATCATGCATTCAGTTTGGATATGAAATTGTTGTTCATGTTCGAGTCTGATTTGGTCAATTTTAGAAATTTAGAATTTTCATTGACACGTGCAATACAATACAACCAATAATATCATCGTTTTCATAGTAGAGTAAGAACAAACGGTTATTGCGTTTAATTGATTAGGAAAGAACCGACAACCGAATAACAAATAGAAACTGCAACGGTCGTCGTAGTTGTTGAAGTTGTCACAGAATCCACAATTAAATTAATATTTTCCAAATATTTGTTTAAATCAATTTTGTAAATGTTGATTTTAATTTCCAATGATGATATAATTAATTTGGTACGCCAAAATGTTCGTGTTTTAATGGCTTTATGTAATGCAAGCATCAGCATGCAAATACATGTAGCACCACCTTAAATATCCGATTCAAAATTAAATGTATTAATTACTGTAGCATTTGGAGAATTAACATGCGACCATTCAAATAAAATAGAAATAAAATTGTGTTTGTGAGTACAACGTTAGTGTTCTCTATGAACTTGCGTTCTAAATTCCCATTTATCATGAAATAATTTGGTGGAATACAGACCGTATCCGCAATTATCTTGTAATTAAAATATTTGCAATAAATTTTTCAATCCTCCTATGAACTATCCAAAATAACAATAAAGATGACTCATTAACAAAAATGTGTCAATACATTATTTTTTTTATTTCGAAAAAAGCAATTTATAAACAAAAATTGTCCTTTTTTTTTCAACATAAATAATATTGATGTGTTATTTTCGAAAAATTGAAAAATAAACGACTTTTATGCTTGAACGAATACATTGTTTCTTGATGAATCTTTAAATTATATTTTCTGCATGAAACTTTTTCAATAAAATTTAAATATTGATATAAAAATTTATGCTGTATAGTTTTACTGAAAAGGACCAACATTGGAAAGTTTACATTTTAAAATATGGATGTGTTTTTTTTTATTTAAGTGCATTTTCTGATTTACTTCTAAACCAGACTCAAAGTTCTTAAAAAAAATGAATTAATGCAGTAAAATACAAAATATTTCTAAATGTAATGCCTTTTGTCAGATATGTGTATGGTGCCAGCGCAATGAAACTTTCACAAAAATAAGAAGAAGAAAAACATGATATGCATAACGACGATTTTCTGGGGGGGAGGGGGGTTATGAAACAGCAGATTTTTTTTTAATATTCCTCAAATACACATTGAAATCCAAATTATTACTTGCATTGCAATGCAATAATAAACTAAATTGAATGATATTTTGTCAACCAGACGAAAATGGTAAATATTCAAAGAAACAATTATCCCCAAATAAATCGACAACTTTTAAATTAAAAAGTATTTATTATAGTAATAAAACGTAGATATCAAATTTAGTGCGCACGACGCGCCTCGTATCTGAAACAGCCTTCATCAGGTACACTCAAAATCTAATAGCCAAAATAATGTAAAAGTGTTTGGGAGCAATACAAGCAAAAGGCATGTACAGGATAGCCAAATAGGTCAATGTGACCCATTCCTGAGGGAGGAGAACATTAGTATTATTAATAATTACAGTAAATATATACAATATGTGACAAGTTTGTAACTACTATCCATTGTAAATGTTAAATTGGATTTTAAAAATTAAAAAAAATGTAATTTATGTTTTTGAAAAATATTTTTTTCAAAACAAGACCTGCTGTGTCATTACTTGAAATTTTGCAGGCTGTATATGCTTTATATAATATAAATACACACTCTATTTATGATGCAAAATTAGTACCATTGGAAACAAATGCTTTTAGGTCTTTAGGAATATACACAAACACATGTAAATGCCATTGTAACATGAGGTAAAAATAATGCGTAAATTAACATGGCAGTATAAATAATGTACAAACAAAATGGTGACAACCAACAAGCTCCATAGAATTATGGAAGCATTTTTTGATTCATGTAATATACAAAATAATAATAAAGCCGAACATTCTCTTATAAACAGTGATACTTTTTTTTTTGTAAAGGTTAAAATTATAAATTGGGAAGACCTTCAAGTTTAATATATGATGGATGGATTCTGTTATATTTTTTGGAATATATTTGTTTTCTAAAAATGCCGAAAATTTTCGTTTTCACATAGTAGCAAAAAATGAAATTCATCCCCATTTACATTTCCCCAAAAAATACCCAAAATGATATCATCCTGCACAAATTTAATTTTACATTCAGTAGGAAATCTTCAATGTTCGGGAAGAACCATACAATTTGGATTGGAGTTTCTAATTTTTAACTACTCTTTTCCACAACTTCAAATAAATTTGTTCAATAATTTTCAAGTTTTCATTGCTCCATACTAAAAGGAACTAATATAACATTATATCATCTATATTAAAAAAAACTAAATAAAAAGGTCAGCATTTTCATTGTAAGACCTTAAAATACACTGTCTTATTTTTTGCTTAAAAAAGAATCACCATACAAAAATTATTATTGCAGAAATCTGCACAAATATATGAAATATTTCTGGTGTTGGCATCCAATGTTGTGCACAAACATACAATTAGCAAATTAAATTTTCAAATACATCATAATTTTATTTAAATTGAGAGGTCAATTCTACCTAAACTAGAATATTTGAGCTCTGCCGGTTGGTCAATATCACGCAATACAATCTTAAATTTAACAGAAATTACACAGAATATTATTCTTTCCATTCATCTGATATGTGAAATATATCGTCTTTGTCTTTAAATGGTGCATATTATATTATTTGATATAAAAAGAACGAATTTTTGGATAATTTTGTTGTTCGTCAGACCATTTGTTATTATTCTTGTCCTTGGTCGGTCAAACATTATTTAGAAATATGAGAGAATGACATGTACTGTTGTTTTTGGACTTTACAAAGAACTGCCGTTAGATAGTCCATTACATTGGAAATACATATATTTTATATCTGAGAATGCATTATATAGACTAACAGTCATATAAAACAGCGTTATAACTGTCAGAACCTAATAACCATCGAGCAGTGAACTGACAGTCAAGCAAGATACAAAAACTATCAAATCGTACAACGACAGATTAACAGTCAAACAACAAAGAACTTATTCCTACAGTAACGGAATAACAGTAAAACAACAAAGAACTCAGTCGTGCAACAACGGATTAACAGTCAAACAATAAAGAAATAAGTCGTAAAGCAACGGAATAACAGCATAAATAAAGAACTAAGTCGTACAACAACATATTTACTACAACAGATTAACAGTCAAAATAAAGACCTAAGTCATAGAACAACGGATTAAACGGCAAGCAGCAAAGAACTAATCGTTGTATAACATTTGACTAACAATCAAACTACAAAGAACTATTAATCGAACAACAAGGAGCTTACATTCAAACGAGAAAGCACTAATTCGTATAGCAACAATCTTACAAGCAACGGATTAACAGTCACACAATGAAGTACTTTCTCGTACTTCCACGGGCTAACAGTCAAACAATAATGAACTTAGTCGTACAACTGCGGATTAACAGTCAAATTACAAAGAACTAAGTCATACAGCAACGGATTTGCAGTCAAACAACAATAAACTACTAGTGGATTACACAGTCAAACGGAAAAGCACGAATTTGTATGGCAAACGGTCTAACAATCAAACAATAAAGAACTTAGTCGTACAACAACGGCTTTACAGTCAAATACTAACGAACTATTTCGCACAGCAACGGACTAACAGTCAAACACCAGCCGTTATTTAACAATTATACAATAATAATTTACATATTCCCGGTGTTATTATTTGTCTCAAAAACTTTATTTTTATCAGATTCTGGCTTTGTCTTCTTTGCGTCGAGTCAGATAATAATGATATAGTATTTGATATTGTCGACAATATCACTGTTTAGTTTGCCGCTGTACATCTTCATACTTATAGATTAATACATGGCCTTTTTCATATTGCCCTTGTTATCAGCACGAGACCTTGATATTGGCCCCGAGGGCTTTAGTCCAACGGACGATATCAGTCGGGGCTTGATGACAAGGGCAATATGAAAAAGACCATGTATTAAATCTATTTATCACATATTTTTCCAGGGAAGATAACATGTTATTGCCCTTCACAAGAGGCAAATAACACTCCGCAAATTATGCTTTTACTACACATGCAAATTCGGCATTATTTCAATAAAATATGTGATAATGATTAGTAAATCTATAATATTCCGTCTCTATATATAACGTTGTTATGCTTGTGGACTCATATTAATAATCATGGTCTTAATCTCCTGAATATGTGTTCTACATCTCAATTGTATTACTATCACTGGGAAGTTACCCCTGCTTGTGGACGTTTAGTCCCTAGTAGTCAGTGTTTCGGTACTGACATTACTTATTAGATATATTTATTACTGAAATCTACAGTTCCTTAATAATGTTATCATTACTAAAACTAAGGTTCTCCTCCCTCAGACATAGGTGACCTTAGCCGAATTTGGCCATCCTGTTTAGGCCCGTTTATTGTAATGCTCCCAACACTTAAAAAAAAATGTCTTTCCAACCTTTCGATTTTGAGTGTACTTGATAAAGATTATTCCAGAAACCATGGCGCTATGTTCTCTAAGCTTGATATCTACGTTTTTATTATTTTTTTTATTACACACTATTTGTCGTATACATATTTAGGTAGATATAAACTGCTATTATACACTTGTTATGGAAGCTTTAATGTCAATATTTATAACAAATTTAGTGTACCATACAGTGTCCATTGAGATGCGTGTAATTATATCTTGGCGGGAAACACTCTATTAAATTAAAGCTTTAAGAGATTTAAAAAAAAGTTGATTAATTTATTTTAAACAGGTGTAAAGTACCATAAAATTGAAATGTAACAATTAGTCATTATAGGACTTCATTTCCCGTCGTTTGTCAACTATGAGGTGAAATATTGTCGTCCATTGTTGTCATGGCATGAAATCTGTGGGGCTGTAATTAGTCTGTCACGGGCACAGATGAAGACATGAAGTAAAATGTCGTGTCATGGTGTCGTCTGCTTGGACATTAATATTATGGTCAGCATGACATAAAATATTTGGACAATTTTTAACTCCTAGAATTTTTTTTCTCTCAGTGACAAATAATACTGATGCAATATTTATGATTGTAAAAGTATAAAATTGTTATGTTTGACTATCAAATCTCTCGTCGGTAAAATAAATTGCAAAAAAAAAAAAAACCAAAACAAACCCAGACGTTTTAATCCATTACTACTACATGTAGCTAATAATGCAAGTACATTTTTGTAGTTTTTTCTGTGACGTGTGAGGGGGTTGTGGTGCTTAACGCCATTTTTAACAATATTTCACAAATTGTTAAAAGTGGTGTTCAACACGTATCAATCTAATCATCATTTCTAATACTAAATGTAAAAACAAATTACAATGATCAATTTTAAACCGAATGAATTAGTATACCATGTAAAAAATAAGAAACTTAGCGATAGGCACAAGACTTACACCATTACATTCGATACCAAAATAAGAACATTTATATTAATAAAAACAGTACTATGTAGACCCAAATACATTGTAATATAACCACGATATAGCTGAAATACTACTAAAGTTGACGTTAAACACAAATCTATCAATGAATCAATCAATACAACATAATGCAAATTAACAAAATCAGGATTGTCTTGTCTTGTTTGTCGGTGATTGATTACAATTTGCTAGATGTGATTTTTTTTTTACTTCCGTGTCAGGTATAATGAATGTTGTCCTTCATCTAACCGTCACAAATTTGTTTTATTGAAGGTTTTGACATTATTTATTCATATGTAAGTTATTTCTATAAAGGAAAATGTGCCCAAAAAAAGGGGGGCTAACATGGAACTTTCGTGAATACAACTTCTTAACAGAATCAGTAAGATACTTCATTCTGTTGCCAAGTACGAACATCAAACAAGATAGGAATAAATGCGTTAAAACTCTTCTTCTCGATCATATTGTAAATAGGTTGGGGAAAAATTAATTATTCGTTTTTATCCTCAAGGTTCTCTTGTAAATATTTTTGTTTTGAAGTAAAAACAACATAGACGAATTTGAAGACATTGATAATACCACTTATGAACAGGTATTACTGTAAACAAAGGAACCACATCGTTGGTGTAATTGCTCGACTCGATTGCGGTACGGTCGTGGGTTTGAGCCCCGATCGGGTCAAATCAAAAACTATAAAATTGGCAACTGTTGCGTCTCCTCTAAGCACGCAGAATTAAGGAGAAGGAACAAAGACTGGTTAGCTAGGGATCAGGATAATGTGTCCGAGTGGGGCAGACTGTTGCTTGAGTGAGCTACATGTAGCACTATAAAAATCCAACTCAGCGTCTTGGTCTAGTACGAAGCAGAACTCATCCTCATCTCAATGAAGATTAACTTGTTCTCGCCATGATATAGCTGAAAAATTGCTGAGTTGGCGCTAAACAACAATCACCCATTCTAAATAAAAATTACAGCAAACAGTGCAACAACAAAACATTTAAGATACATAAATAAAACACCAATGCATTCCTTGGATTAAAATAAGTAAAAATGTATTAAAAATATACTCACACGAGATTAATATCCATCTTTAGATTGTAACATACATGACTGTGTACTATCAAAAGTTGTGCACGTTATCGATATTTCCCATGAAATCCTTTTTAATTTTTGAAAGCATTCCCCAAAAACCACATGTAAAATATTAGTTATTCGACGTTACAACGTCATACAATATGATAGTTGGTGTTTAGTTTTTTTTGGTGTTTTTTTGTTTTTAATTTATGCTTTTTTAGTATTTGAATAAATTGTGTCATTGTATTATGTAAATGCTAATACGTTTTTCCATTAGAGATTTGCATAGCCTTTGAAATATGTGTTCGCATTCATAAAACATCTAAAGATATATATTTAAGAAAAAATCATTCCGAAAGTATTGATTTTTCTTTTTTATTCTATGATAATTTAGCATTCCGAATGGATTCCTTAGCATATGGGCTCTCGCATTATATTATTGCATTACTGTCATATTGAGTTTAATTATCAAACTCGCGAGGTCTAAGAAAGTCATTTATTATAAAAAATTGTTTTGAGAAAAAAAGTTCTGAACAACCATTCTTCATCAACAAGGGTACAATAATTTCGGAATCATAAAAATATCATCTTTTTTTTGTTGAAGCGTATTGATATACATAGGCTAGAATGTTCATATTATGGTATGTACTTGATCAGTATGTCAATGGTTGGTTATATGTAAGTAAGAAGAGTTTGAAGATAACACCGGGGCAATCAGAATCCGTATACCGAAGAAGAACAGACAACACAATGGCTAAAAGAAAAGGACAAACAACGATCTACACAACATACATATAAATCTAAAGATCGAGTAACACGAACTCGACTATAAAACCGTAAGTAAACTGTACAATGTCTTAATTTTAATAGGTATATTTTGCCATATAGATATCAACGGTTGTGTACTGATAACTAAAATTATGTATTAACATCAAGGCTTCTTTTTTGTTAAATCATTAGATATAGAGTAAAACCTGTATATTAAGGGCAGTCACTGTAACCTAAAAATTTTCCCTTTATATTACAGGTTAAAATTAACTGCACTATTCATTAATGGTAAAAAAATTAGGCTGCCCTTTTTAGACAGTGATTTGTTATTTAGAGATGCCCTTCAAAACAGCTTTGACTGCATATATCATTTTAATTGATTTGGTTCTTTAACTCCAGTTCCATGTTTTGATCAATTCTAGGAGTCTTAAGTTAACATGAAAGTTGTTTTTTTCATGCCACGATATAGATGAGATATTCCTAGAGGTGGCGTTAAACACTAATCAATCAATTTGATACAACAACAAAAAACCTGCATCCGTCTGTACAAATATTAGATGCGTGATTAAAACAAAAATTAACAGAAATCGCTGATATAATGTGAGATCAACTATCGAGAAAATCAATTGTTTATAATACAATGATGCGCAGATTTTCAGAATACAATTAATAAAATGTCTTTGTAAAAATTAGCAATTAAGATGTAATCTGGCGTGTAATCCGGTACAAAATGCCCTTCTAAAACAATTGAGTCAGTATTCATTGCTTCACAAAAACCCATCGCCAGTCTAAAGTCTTATTAGTGTATTCAAGCAAGAAAAAGTTATTGAAATTACTCTTGGATTACGGCTACATCACCGGTCATTCGAATCAAATTTGATAAGAGAAATTCCATCAAACACTCATTTAATTTGTTCTGATATGTTGCTTTCAATTTTATGTAATGTCTTTGTCGAGATCAATCTCCAAAATGAAGTTCTAAGACCGCTGAAGCAATTCGAAGTAATTGTTCGCCACGGTCATTTGTATGGGGGAACTAAATGCGCCTCGATGGTTAGAATTGATATAATTCAAAGAGGCTATTATGGTGCGTCTTATTGGCTTCCTTTTATCAAGAATATGCTTGAAATAATTACAAGATATCTGGTCTCCGTTGACAGAAAAGGATTAAGTATTAATTGAAACAGAAGCACTTAATAAAACAGTTTCCGTTATGATTTTCTTCTACTTTATACGTACTCAATTTGCTTCGAAATTTCCGGAATTAGATGAATTAAATGACATTTATATGACTGCTTTTAGAAATCAACGAAATAGTTTAACTTCCGTTCATATAGTTAGAGGTAATACAGAAATTGAAATTTAATGAAATTGATATAATACGTGGTACAATATAAATTTACACTTTAATAATGATGATGAGAATTTCTGGTGTAATGTAGTATTAAATCTATATTTGTCTAATAATATTTTGATAAAATTTCGTCTTTCTATAAAAAAAAGAAGAAAATATTATGCCTCTTTCAGAAAAATGCAAGATCTAACAGATGTTTCCTTCTATCAAATCTTATAGTACGTTTTCCCTCTGTAGATATTTGTGAAATGACAATTGCTTAGGGACCAGTCATTGAACTTTGGGATGGGGCTAATGTTAAATATATACATTTTATATTCACAATGGTTTTTTACTTCTTTGTTCCCTGTTTTTTTTCTCCAATAAATCTCCCTTCTTCTTTTATTTTTGAATGACGCCATTGATGGAATGCCCCATGTATTGTAATATATTTATTTGCTTGCCGGTTTGTACAGCTGTTTGTTTAACTACTCAACATGCATGTATACCAGAGCCATAATAATGAAGGATTAAGCTTTATTGATAAATTGGTGAATCTTGGACAAATTATTATTCATTGTCCTATTCTTCCAAATTCAAAGTCACTCATGTGTATTTCTGATAGCAAACTAATTATTTTGTTGATCCTAGCAGATGGGTAAATTGTCGACCTGTCTATCAAACAAAAAGATATTCCGCAGTTAATGAAAGATGTAATCTGATAGGTTACGACGAAAATCCTCTAGTCTGTCAGTTAAGTGCGAGCTTGTCATGTCGTGGACCTTTCTGCATAGACACATATTAGCAAAATTTATCTTCCCGCTTAAATAAGATTCAACACATTAAAATTGGTAAAAGGGATATTTATGTCATAATTCAAATAGACACAAAAAGCCACTTATATTTATGAATTCGGATCCATTTCAAAATTTAGAATGAAATATTTTCACTTCATTTACATATTAATATCATTTATTGCACCCAGTAGTATATACATCAATTTACCAAATTCATCAAAAAAAAAAGCATATGAAATATATATCACTTAGTATTTTCAAATAGTTTATTCAAAGAAGAATTTTAATATTTTATAGGTTTTATTTTAATATTTGCATCGGTAATAAATATGGTTTTATTATTCTTAATTGTAGGTATGTTTTAGATCTCCAGGATGATTCCTTTTTTTCATTTCCCATAATTAATTCTCTTTATTATTACAGCGCTTACGGAAGATATCAACTCCTTGTTGAAAAGTATTATGTCCATAAATAAATAATTTTTAAGCACTCTTAACAGACACAGGACTAGACAAAACTAAGATATGATCAACATACACAAACCAACCATAATACATTAAAGTTTAGCAAGAATACAAACAACATTTATCGAAACAACCAAAGCTTAGCAAGGATACAAACAACATTTAGCGAAACAACCAAAGCTTAGCAAGGATACAAACAACATTTAGCGAAACAACCAAAGTTTAGCAAGGATACAAACAACATTTAGCGAAACAACCAAAGCTTAGCAAGGATGCACACAACATTTAGCGAAACAACCAAAGATTAGCAAGGATACAAACAACATTTAACGAAACAACCAAAGCTTAGCAAGGATACAAACAACATTTAGCGAAACAACCAAAGATTAGCAAGGATACAAACAACATTTAGCGGAACAACCAAAGATTAGCAAGGATACAAACAACATTTAGCGAAACAACCAAAGCTTAGCAAGGATACAAACAACATTTAGCGAAACAACCAAAGCTTAGCAAGGATACAAACAACATTTAACGAAACGACCAAAGCAAAAAAAGCTAGAGTAAGATACGAACAGCGTAAATATAACAAAGAGACGATAACAAATAAAGGAAAGAAGAGTTTGAAAATACCAAAGAGCCGGTGATAAGTCAGGAATGAGGAAAAGACCGTAAAGTGCTTACGACAAAAGGAACATATCCGTGGTCATTTGTGACACAGATATTCCATAACGGTCAACCAAGTCATGGTAGCGACCGTAAAAATTTCGAAGTGATGACTTCAACTTAATCAGGAGGAACCCTTGGTTCAGTAGCTTCTTTGTTAGCAGCAACCCTCTATCAAGCTCTGGAATATCATATCAACTGAGAGAGATACAATGTATACTCCATATGTAGATGCTGCTGGAATGTTGCCATAAACTAAGCTATGAACAACATATATAAAACAACCATTACAAGTGAAAATCCGAAGACAATCACCAACGTGCTGGATGTCAATGACAAAATTAAGGATGTATCGAGTTCACCTTGCCTTTTTAAGGAATCGAACACATAACTCCATCTTTGATAGACACTGGTAGCTTTAATAGATGGCAATCTAAGAGGCATACGATCACATCCACGTGGATCACATCCACGTGGATCACTTAACATAAGGTCACTGTTTCGTGATTGGAACAATCTAAATCCGGAAATCAGAAATTCTGGTAATATTAACATATTTTGGGTGATAGAAAACTAAATATTATTCATAGTAGACTTAGAAATATGTGCAGTTCGCTAAATACAGATTTGCACCTTGTCAATTTAAAGCCAAGTCCTGCATGTATCTGTGATCATGGTTTTGAAGATTGTATACACCTTTTCTTTGAATGTCCTTTTTTATAATGAAAATAGGACGATCTTGTTTGATAAATTAAAGGATTACATAGTTACAATTGAATTGATATTAGCTGGTGATGAAAATCTGACTCCTAATCAAACACTAAAATCTTCTCTGCTGTTTATTCTTTTATTAGAAGCACCCATCGCTTTAACTAATGGACTAGCATACTCACTCCAGTCAATGTTGTTTTTTGTTTGTTTTTGTTTGTTTGAATCCCTTCTTCTTCTTTATTCCACTGTATTGAACATATTATTTCACCTTATTCTTCTTTATACTTGCTTTATTATTATCGTCTAAATATATCATGTTGTAAAATTTATTTGTATTATTATGCCTCACTAAATTCTCATTGGCTTAAATTAAATCACATGACCTGAAATAATTTTAATGTTTTGTGAAAATTAACCAGAACGGGAAACAAGTAGTTGTTTACCGAGTAACAACCCTATTGTTCCCCGGTAAACAACCCATTGCGTGCCTCAAAAGGGAAACAAGTCTTTCCTCAAGTGACATTGTCGTCTGTTTGTTTACAATTTGGTCGGACCAGCAGGATGGCAGTCGCTAATTCTTCTACTTCTAGATTCGGAAAGGCTAACGAAAATGACATTTATGACATTTTGCAATCCAAGGATTCAAAATATACAACAAATGTCACTAAAGTCGCACTGCAAACACTGACGTCATACATTATTGAAACCGACAAAGATGTGAATTTGTGTGACTGCTCACCGGAACAGCTGGCAGAATTACTGAGAAACTTTTACATAGATGTCCGAAAAAAGGACGGTACATCTTACAAACTTTCTGCACTTAAAATTATTCGTTTTGGGCTAAGTAGACATTTCTCTCGTGAACTGGTGAACTGGAAATTGACATTTTACACGACTCGCTTTTCAAAAGAGCTAATGAAGTATTCCATGCAGTGACCGTGGATATGAAAAGGAAGGGACTAGCTAAAGTTGACCACACACTCCCAATTGAACCAGAAGATCTGAAACAGATGTATTGCAGTGTGGCCCTAAACCCGAATACTCCTGTCGGCCTGTAACAAAAAGTGTGGTTTGACGTCATGTTTTTCCTGTGCAGACGTGGTAGGGAGAATTTGAGGACCATGACCAAAACCAGCTTTGGTATGAAGACGGACAGAACGGGAACTTATGTGTATCAGGCACAGGATGAGTTAGACAAAAACCACAGGGAAAGTGCCGAGCCCTTGGAAAGTAACACAGATGGCCGAATGTATGAAATGCCAGGTACAATATTTACAAATATTATATTAAATATGTAATTGGGGAAAGGCGGATGTGGGATCATGCATTTCCTGTTTTATTCTTATGAAAAATGTAAATATCGATATAGTGCATGATTGGCAAATATTGTTATTTTGTGAACCGTTACGGTAATTGGAATGCCACGATGCTTTCTGTGGGTTGTGAGACACAGCGTCCGTCTTCTCCCTTCTATTAAAATACAAAAAAATGTATGAGATAACACAAAACAAATCATACAATACATATAAAACAATTAAAACACATCACAGACATATATCCAAGAGTCATCATTAGTCGAACAGTAGAAACGAATGCATTTCCTTCGAGTCTTGCATATATGCAGAACCAACGAATAGAAACAATAATTACATTCACACACTCTGCACTAAACAGACAATATTTACACACAGATTGAAATAACGTAGAAAT
This sequence comes from Gigantidas platifrons, assembly GCA_002080005.1. Taxonomy (NCBI): domain Eukaryota; kingdom Metazoa; phylum Mollusca; class Bivalvia; order Mytilida; family Modiolidae; genus Gigantidas; species Gigantidas platifrons. The sequence continues at coordinate 804,218 of MJUT01028081.1, read as the reverse complement.
AAGGGAAATTGAGACACATTTCCATATTAACAATATATAAACCAAGTAAACACATCATAAATAACACAAATTCAATCCATAATAACTTAGAAATGAACCACAAATAATAACTAGAGGCTCCCAGGAGCCTGTATAGCTCACCTGGGTATAATAACAACATCAGTCAATAAAACTTGGCAACTCCAGTAAAAAAATAACAAATGTAGCCCTCGTCATTGCAGACCCCCTCTTCAAAAAAATTTGGGCAGGGGTTCCCCCCTTTAATGTAAGTTATCAATATTGCTGTAAAAAACACATAAATGTCAATGATTCTCAAAATTTAGCTTTTGCTACTTCACATTTTGTAATAGAGTTGCTTCCCTTTGATTATTTAAGTAACCAAAAGCAGTAAAAGTAAAACAAAAATGCATTTCAAGAGGAATAACTCTTCACACAGTTGTCGGACATTTTCAACTGTGAACTTTTTTTTGTAGATCTTGACATGCTGAACATTTTTGCAGTTTAAACTTAACATCTATCCCTTATAGTTTTTGAAATAAAAAACAAAAAGTATTAAAATTGTGAAAATTTGAAGGAAAAAAGGGCAATAACTCCAAAGCTCCAGGCCTGAGCTATAAGGCATTTAATTTGCCTAGTTACCCTGATCATAAATATATATGGTTTAAGGGTGGGGATCTCAACCATTGAAAAGTTCACTTTAGGTAGGGGTGGGGTATGACACCCCCGGGGCCTGTGCTATAAGGCATTTAATTTGCCTAGTCACCCTGATCATAAATATATATGGTTTAAGGGTGGGGATCTCAACCATTAAAAGGTTCACTTCAGGTAGGGGGTGAGGTATGACCACCCGGGGCCTGAACCATGAGGCATTTAATTTGCCTAGTCACCCTGATCATAAATATAAACAAAATGTATGGTTTAAGAGTGGGGATCTCAACCATTAAAAAGTTCACTTCAGGTAGGGGGTGGGGTATGACCCCCCGGAGCCTGAGCTATAAGGCATTTAATTTGCCTAGTCACCCTGATCATAAATATATATGGTTTAGGGTGAGGATCTCGGTCACATTTTTAAAACAGATTCCCCAGCGGGGTGGGGCTGAGCCCCGGGGATAAAAAATGCTGAATGCACAACTTCACATTGGCATCTCCACCCATACCACATATTAAGTTTCTATCTTATGTAGTTTCAGAGAAATGTGTAATTCTCAAAATATGTACTTTTTCTATAAAAAAAACCCATGATTTTACAAGAAAAAAACAATAGATTAATCTGAATTTCGAACTCGCTCTAAATAATAGTGTAATAATGCTTCCTACCAAAAATTATGTTGATCGGCCAAAAACTAAGAGCGCTATCGCATTAACGAAGATATCCATACGCACGCCCGCCTTTCGGCAAAACATAAGCCGACTGCAACTTCGTTGCAACTCGGCTAAAAAGGGCAATAACTCCAAAATGGGTAATGGGATTTACTTCAAAATTGCAGGGTAGATAGATCTTGACATGCTGCATATTTTTGCAATTTAAACTTAACCTTTATCTTTTATAGTTTTTGAAATATAAGACGAAAAGTACTAAAATTGTAAAAATTTGATGAAACAAAGGGCAATAACTCCAAAATAAGTAATGGGATTTATGACAACCACTATACCTGTAGATTAAATATAGTGAACAGAGTCCTAGCTAGTTTGCTAAATTAAACAAAGACTGATTTGTGGAAAAGGTCATTTAAAGTGATAGGATCTACAATTTTCGTGTTTAATATTAAAATCGGTAGAACGGTGAACTAACGACCAGTCCATAGGTATGAACTAAAAAATGCTTAAAATGTCAATTTTATAACTTTAATCAACGTAATTAACAGACTAAAGTTGATAGCTTTTTATCGTCTCTACGAATCCCGCTCATTAATTATGCAAAAATGCGATCCCAGCATGGCCTGCGATGACCTCGACCTGACCAAAAAGAATCATGGAAGCTGAGTGCATGTTTTATCAACAATGCGATGTTTATTATAATAACGTAGATCGGAATCTGATATTTGAATAAAATCCATTGTTAGGTAATAGTAAACCAATTCTGAAAACTTTCACGAACCTCTCAATACAGATATGTGACTTTACAACACACACTACAAGGAGTTTGAAAAATTATTGTTAGAAATTACCGCTGAGGCACGGTAGAGGGATATTACATATGCAACTATTACGGTCATAATTAGGTTCGATAACTCTGTAATTACTTTTCGACTGGTACCTATATTTTCTCCGGAACTATGCAACATACCAGTCATAATCAGGTTTGATTACTAGAATCTGTAATTTAAATTAATTATGATCTAGCTTTCGATAACCCGTTAATATCAGAAACATATAAAATAATATGTCTCTGGTCATATATTGTACTGATATAACATGTAAAATGCATTTTTTAGGTAATCATTGAATTCATTAATTTATCTGAAAACAAATATTCAGATTTATTTAAAGTAACTTTCACATTAAAATGTGAAATTTACTATTAAAATTATTCCATTAAAAAAAATCGGTTCAAAACATTAAGCAGTCTTGCAGCGAAAAGTGAAGATTTAGAAAATTATATTCCTATGCTGGAGGCTACAAAAGATTTTGGAACACGAAATAATCGTTTAGGAGTTGAAAAGGATAGCCGAAAGCGGGATCCAAAATTTTGTTTTGTTTTTTTTTTGTTTTGTTAATAAAGGTTTTGTTCCTGTGAATAAAAATGTAGTTTTTGTTTAACAGGATAGCCAAAATCGTATAATGCTA
>MJUT01028081.1:783438-800706 GCA_002080005.1 Gigantidas platifrons | reverse complement strand
TAACATTTTCTTATCGATAAACATTTCAAGATTATGTGGATATCAGCATAATTTTTAAATATTGAGCAGATTTTTTTTAAATAGCGATTTAAAGTTCAATCACCGTGCATTCTTTGTTAAGTTTGTACGTTGTTGCCAAAAAATTGATGAACTTCAAACGTCTAGGGACGAGACAGGATGTAAAATTAAACTGATATAAACGTAACAATTCCACATTTCCACATATCAACTACTTGCAGGAAGATGCAAAACTATCAATTATTTAACAGGAATCGTGGAATTTTCAATTAAAGTACCTAGGGGTCGAGGCATTTTACATACAAATAACGGTAAAATCGAGGAAAAAATGATGGATTTTACGAAAGTCCAGGGACGTAATTTCCCATCGATTTAAACTGAAAAGATTATTATTTATCGATCAGGTAACTATTACTGATTATCGAGAAAGATGCAAAGTAATCTTAAATTGTGTATTTTACAAGAAATTGTCAATTTTCTAGCGCCTCCCGTAGCTCACAAGGTTAAAATTTTAGTGTATTGTTGACCGGAAGTCACGTCACAAAAGTCACGTGATGTCGCTAATAGTTAGATATGTTTTGTAAACAGTTATATCATGAATTCCAAAGTTCAATGAATCCTTTAAACTCGTCCAACGGTCATGCTCCTTCCCTATATTTATCTTGGATTTCGCATATCTTGCTACAACTTCTTTACGATTTCTTTTGCGAGCAGAATCTGTCAATGTAGCAGGTCTACCACGTTTCGTTTTTATTTTGGATGACATGTTGTATTATTGTGCGCTTGCGCAGACATAAGGTCAAGCCTTAGGTTATATGAATATATATATATAGAAATCGATTGTTTTGTCACTGACAAAAATTCACGAACTCTTGTTTCAAGTAAAAAATCATTGACAAGGGGGTACGTTTGATATAAAATCATATATTTTTTTAATTTAATTACTGAAGGCATGATATTTCCCTGATAAAAATGAAATGTATTTTTAAACGAAAATCGTAGATCATATCTCTTTAATCATTATCATAAATTGCAATAAATTGCATATATAAAATTGTTACATAATATAACATAATCATGACTGAAATTATATAATAATTACATAACATCAAATGAATAAATGACATAAAATAGCAAAGGTGGGGACAAAAAAGTGCCCTGTTGAAAATAACTGGTATAATGATCTAAATTCAAATTGGGTGGTAAGGGGGAGGGATTTCAAAAAATTTCCATATAATTTCGAACATCCGAATTGGTCGGCAGTGTGTTTGCAAAAATACGTGCGGTAATTACCGCGTATGCTAAGAATAGATGTTAACCAATCAAAAGTGTAAATTAATTGATCATGCACTGACCGTGTGAATTTACACACATTTTTCGGCAACAGGTTTGCAAAGAAACATGACCACGGATGTTGAAATAGATGTTGACCAATCAGGAGTGCACATTCATGGATCATGCACTACTGACCCTGTGAAATAACCGAAATTTTACAGAAATTGCATCATATATAATTATACCAATAAACAATCATGTGAAATGACCTAAATCTACAGAAATTGCATAATTAGAAATTGAATCATATATCATTATACCAGTAAATAATCACACGAGGATTAAGAATATTCTTAACATGTAATCAAACAATAATATTTAATATATAAAAAAAAAACACAATTTTTGTAACAAAAACCTAATATTTATATTGTTGACATAAATGATTTTATTGTTCCAAAAAAATAAACTTTACTTCAAAATTGCAGGGTATGTAGATCTAGACATGCTACATATTTTTTGCAATTTAAACTTAACCTTTATCTCTTATAGTTTTTGAAATATAAGACGAAAAGTACTAAAATTTTAAAAATTTGATGAAACAAAGGGCAATAACTCCAAACGAAAAGTATTAAAATTTAGAAAATTTGATGAAAAAAGGGCAATAACTCCAAAATAAGTAATGGGATTTACTTCAAAATTGCAGGGTAGGTAGATCTCAACATGCTGTACATTTTCTGCAGTTTAAACTTAACATCTATCTCTTATAGTTTTTAAAATATAAGACGAAAAGTATTGAAATGTTAAAAATTTGATGAAAAAAGGGCAATAACTCCAAGATGGGTAATCAGATTTACTTCAAAATTGCAGGGTAGGTAGATCTTGACATGCTGCACATTTGTGCAATTTAAACTTAACCTTTATCTCTTATAGTTTTTGAAATATCAGACGAAAAGTATTAAAAGTTTTAAAATTTGATGAAAAAAGGGCAATAACTCCAAAATAAGTAATGGGATTTACTTCAAAATTGCAGGGTAAGTAGATCTGGAGATGCTACATATTTTTGCAATTTAAACTTAACCTTGATCTCTTATAGTTTTTGAAATATAAGACGAAAAGTACTAAAATTTTAAAAATTTGATGAAAAAAAGGGCAATAACTCCAAACGAAAAGTATTAAAATTTTGAAAATTTGATGAAAAAAGGGCAATAACTCCAAAACGGGTAATGGGATATACTTCAAAATTGCAGAGTAGGTAGATCTCAACATGCTGCACATTTTTGCAATTTAAACTTAACATCTATCTCTTATAGGTTTTGAAATAAAAAACGAAAAGTATAAAAATTGTGAAAATTTGAAGAAAAAAGGGCAATAACTCCAAAATGGGTAATGGAATTTATTTCAAAATTGCAGTGTAGGTAGATCTTGACATGCTGAACATCTTTACTGTTTAAACTTAACATCTATCTCTTATAGTTTTTGAAATAAAGGACGAAAAGTATTAAAATTTTGAAAATTTGATGAAAAAAGGGCAATAACTCCAAGATGGGTAATCAGATTTACTTCAAAATTGCAGGGTAGGTAGATCTTGACATGCTGCACATTTGTGCAATTTAAACTTAACATCTATATCTTATAATTTTTGAAATATAAGACGAAAAGTATTAAAATTTTAAAAATTTTATGAAAAAAGGGCAATAACTCCAAGATGGGTCATCAGATTTACTTCAAAATTGCAGGGTAGGTAGATCTTGGTGTGCTAATAATTTTTACCCCAAGTCAGATTTTGATATTATTAACGGTTTTTGAGCTATTACCCAAAAACCTGCAATTTCACCATATGTTCTATTTTTAGTAACAGCGGCCATGTTGGTTGGTGCACGGCATCACCGGACACAATTTTGAAACTAGACACCCTAGTGATGATTCAAACCAAGTTTGGTTTCAATTGGTCTAGTACTTTCAGAGGAGAAGATTTTTGAAAAAGTTTACGACGGACGACGGATGATAGACGACGGATGACGGACGACGACGAGGGACGTCAAGTGATGGCAATAGCTCACCTGACCCTTCGGGTCAGGTGAGCTAAAAATGAAATAAAAAAAGGGGAGATAATAAGCTCACATTATAATGCATATGTATATATTTTGCAGTTGTATCATATAATTAATAAATTATCACGGGCATGTATGTTGTTTTCAGGTCACCCACTGTGTCCAGTTTCATCCTTCAGGAAGTATATAAACAAACTCAACGTTAGCCGTGACGACTTGTGGCAGCGACCAAAGGATTTTTACACAGATGATCATGATTGCTGGTACATTTGTATACTAACCAACCGTTAGGGAGGAATACACTGGAAAATATGATGAAAACTATATGTACCCAGACTAAACTCAAACAAATATTCACTAACCACTCTATTAGAGCTACATGTGTAACCGTTTTAGATTTCAATAAGTTTGACTCAAGGGACATAATGACTGTGTCCGGCCATAAGTCTGAAAATTCATTAAAAAGCTACACCAATAAAACCTTTGTTAAACGTAAACATGAGATGAGCAGTGTTTTGTCTGCATCCCTTATTGAGCAAGACACCACTATCATCACTACGGATAATGTTAAGGCACCTTCCTTTGACACTGATGGCTTTGTGTACATGAGTGAAGCAGAACTGCAGGAATTATGCAATATTGATCCAACTTCTTTAAAATGTAGTACAAATACTTGTCAAGTGAACAACCAAGTACTTATTCCAAACAACACTATTAATGTACTCAAATCTGTTGAAAATATTACTGATGGCCGGTTTGTGCGTTATATCACTGGTTGTGTTGTGAACTTTAATATAAACATGAAATAGTTTAACATTTGTTAAACATTTGTCAAAAGTTATTAAACACACATTTTGTTTAAATACATGTATTTATTTAAATGCCCAATCCTTGGTTTGTTGTTCGGTATAATAAAACAATTATTGCCTTCAATGGATGTAAACATCCAGAATTATTAACCCTCAAGCGGTTGTTTCTCTCGGGCTAACGCCCTCGGGAAAACAACCCCCTTCAATTTAACAATTCTGGATGCTTACATCCATTGAAGGCAATAATTGTGTATTATTATCGCCATTATGTGAAATCATTTTTGTTTATATTTTTGTAAAAGGGAAAGGACTTCACTAATGTTGTTATAGCTTGTGTCCAATCCCATTTGCAACTTTTATGCAAATAAAATAAGTTTAAACTAAACACTGTTTCGTACCTCCGTGCTATACATAATAGACGACGTGCAGTTTCAAAAAGAAATTGTTCACCAACTTAATAAGAAACACTAACACATTCATGAATACCAGTGTTTACTACATGTACATGTATGTACTTCCTCCTAAAACACCATATATCTCTCTCGTATAACATACATCTGACATATATTTGGCCAAAAAACAAATATGTGTGTTTAGGGTTTCATCCCTAAAAAAAATAGGGTAGGTAGGTAGGGAATTTTTTTTTTCAAAATATTTTTACATTAAGTTAATGGGGAAGAAATCCAAAGTTTAACGGTGTTTAAGCCAAAATAACCATAAAAATGTTAGGGTATGCATTTTTGAGAGCAACAAAATAGGGTAGGTAGGGAAACCCTAAACACACATATTTTTTTGGCCTTTATATCGTTGAAGTAAACAGATAATCAGAGAAAACAAATCAATTGCATCCTGCGTAAGAGCAAATTCTCCATCATAAAAATTTGCGGGGATAAATGATCACTAGCAACGAATACAGAAAAAGCAAGCTTAGTACATTGCATCAGATATATAGGTCAGCAATGACCTGGATTCCTAACGCTATATAGGGGCCCGGGTGGCTCAGTGAGTTAGGTCGTTGGATCTAGCAACTCATACAAGCCTATTACCAATACGGCGTGGGTTCGCGCCCAGCTTTGTAATTACAAAAAAGGGTGCACTCGATTTGCAGTCGCATGTGATAAAGTTTACCAGTTGCTTGACAAGGGTCGGCGGTTCTCTCCGCGTACTCCGGCTTCCTCCGCCACTAAAACTGGTCGCCATGATATAGCTGAAATATTGCTGAAAGTGACGTTAAACACCAAAATTCAAATTCATTCCTAACTCTATATGTCGTGGTCTGTTCTCGTGTTCACTGATTTCAGATGAGAGCTTGTTGTTCGTTTTGTTGATAATGGTGGAATTGTTGACCATCACTGCTTAAATTTTTTTGGAACCATTATCGCTGCCAATAAATGGATGCATTAAAAACAACAATACTAACGGCTAATTGAAACGATGTAACGTAATGTAAAGTTAGTACTTGCAAACGACGAAACCTTACTCATGACAAAGAAAAATATTTTAACTGCTACAAAAAAAGACCATTTATTAAATCAAAATGAAGGACAACTACCAAACGTGTCTGCAAATACACTGCATCTGAAACAATACATAATGATACCAAAATGCGTTGTACTTAAAGACATCGACCCTCTGTTAACTAGAGGGCCATCTGATAAAGAACACATTTGAAGCTATTAATCATCGTAGGATAGGTTACATTTGGAGCACCCAAGGCGTGGATCATATAAATAATGTGGTCTTCACATATACGAGCTTAACTTTACAATGTTACAATGACGGTTTATGTCAAATATAATTACACTTGTTATGGCTAGTCTAAACAAATATTTTGTTTAGGACAAGACTCCAATTCGGTCAAACGTCATTTCTGTAAATCTGATTGTCTTCTTCCAAAAGATTATCCATGCCAATTGTTCTCCCTTCTACTGTAGTCCTGAAACAGAGAATATTAATATGTGAACAGGCGAGCGATAATGGACACGGATAGACATTAAACGAATACGCAAATTACCCGTCAACAGAACGGTTCCAAATTCCAATAGAAAAATCGTTAAAAAAAAAAGAAGGCAAATTCGATATCCCTAACACTCATATATACATACTCACTCATTCTCCTGGCTTGGTACAGGCACTTCTTATGGCCATTGTGTTGTCTGTCCTTCTTCGATTTACGGATTCTGATTACCCCTTCAAACTCATCTTTCAATTAAAAGTGTGAAAAATCAGAGCAAAGAGACAGGTCGTTCACATATTACCATGTCAAAATATAAGTACATCAGAGGTCATAACTATCCCTCGTCTGTCCATCAATGTAATATATTAGTATATTGGCCACGTTTTATATACAATACACTTCAAAATTCGGGACAAAACAAAAGGTCATTCAAATCAAAAGGTCAACATCATAGAAACATCAATAGGTATATCAAATGGCTCATTATGTCCTGTCAATCATGTTCTGTTGTTCTAATGTCTTTCAAAATATACTTTGCTCTGTTTAATCCAATTGTTTCTATTCTACTCTAAGACAATTCAGATAAGAAAGATACAAGATATTGAATTGTTTATGGGGAATAGCTCCTCGTCAGTGTCAAAACCTTTATTGGTTATAAACACGAGTGGGGCTACAATAAGATAAAGGTATATATCTATTCATTTAAACATATATATAATCTCTGGAAATAGATTTTGAGGTCAGGGTAGAATTCAAAAGAAATGAGATTTTAATTTAATGTTATGTGCAGGGAGCATTCTTTATAAATTAGATTCATATATATTTACAATTGATTAACGACAAAGCAATGTGTCTATGTCTATTCAACACTGAATGAACGACCATGTTGAAACAATTAAATATTTTTGAAAATTGATTTTTTTTTTCAATTTGAAATCGACTGATGAATGAACAGATCTGTATTAGAATGCACTATATTAAAACAGGTTAAGACTTTTGAAATCGACTGATGAACAAATAGATATGCATAAAAATGCAATAGGTTAAAATTTGAAACAGGTTAAGACTTAGGAAGTCAAGATATGACAAATATATCAATATACCATTATCTATAAGGGATGTGGTAATTGATTACGTAACGTTGATACATTGCGTGGGAGGTGTTATTAATTATTACAACGCCTTGCATTATACATTGCACACAATGTAGGTGTCTTATTGTTATAGTAGGCTTGGGGATTGATTGAGAACTAAGGTAATAGATACTGAAATTTATCTTGCGGATGTAAATTTTAAATATACATGTATTGTCACTGGTTAAAGTGATATTAATTCATTAATATTGTATTTTGTACTTAAAATATTTAATTTCATATTGTGCATGTGAACAATGTTGACTGACAGAAACTGTGAAAAGTTTGAAGATACCATCAGAAACTATGAGGGTGGTTTATAAAATGAGTATACAATTGATTTTACTTAGTGCATAATATATGATGATATTTTAGCAACTCTTAGCAATAAATTGAAAGTTCCCAGAATAATTCCATTAACACGCTATCATAGGGATTTAGAAACAGTGAGTTTTTGTACTTTAACGTGCTTGTCTGTCAGCGTGTTTAGATTTATGTCTATTATTGTGTGTGCCTAGACATGTCGAATGATTACCTTATTCATTGTTGGTGTATCTCATTATTCATGTTTACCTAATTCATTGCTGGTGTACTCAATTATTCAGGTTTACCTAATTCATTGCTGTTGTACTCAATTATTCAAGTTTACCCGTTTCATTGCTTGTGTACTTTATTATGTATGCTGACCCATTTTATACAAAATGTAGCTGGAGTAGGCATATATCTTTATTTCTCATAAACCAACATGGTATATAGATAAAAAAAAAATGTATACTATTTACAATATTTACATAATATATGTAAAGTTTGGTAGCAGTTCAGTTAATTGGGAGGGAACACACCTTTATTTATGATGGCAACAAATCTACATATTTTTTTAAGGTCGTATTTATTTTTAGATCTCATAATTTCCTTGAATTTCAAAGTATAATGTCTGTTTCTAAGCTTTTCTTTAATGTACAGTTTTCTTTGGTTATTAAAATTTATCACATGAAAATAAATAATGGAATTGATCGCCAATTTCATTTTTTGAACATAATGTACAAATTCTGTCTTCTCTTGATATATTACACCAGCGTCCGCATTCAATTGGCCATTATACAAGCTTTCCTGCTCAATGACGTGAGTTCTCGATTATCAATTATGTTTACCTCTTTCATTGCTGATGTGTGCTATCAATCATGCTTACCTGTTTCATTGCTGGTATGTGTGTTATATCATTCATGCTTACCTGTTGCATTGCTGGTATGTGTGCTATATCATTCATGCTTACCTGTTTCATTGCTGGTATGTGCCATCATTCATTCATTGCTGGTGTCCTCTATAATTCACGACTACATGCTTACCTGTTAGATAGCTAGTTCATGATATTATTCAAGCTTACTTGTCCCATAGCTTGTGTTCCTCATCATCATGCCAATCGGTTTCATTGATGGTGAACGCCTTCATGCTTACCGTATCAATTGCTGATCAACTCCATTATTCATGCTTACCTGTTCCATAGTTTGAGTAGGCCATTAACCAATTTTGCCTGTTTCATTGCTGGTGTACGCAATTATTCAAGCTTACCTGTTTCATTGCTGTTTACGCAAATATTCATGTTTATTTGTTTCATTGCTTGTGTACTCCGTTAATAGTTTCTGTTTCATTTACTGGTGTACTCCGTTAATAGTATATGTTTCATTGCTTGTGTACTCCGTTAATAGTTTCTGCTTCATTTACTGGTGTACTCCGTTAATAGTATATGTTTCATTGTTTGTGTACTCCGTTAATAGTTTCTGCTTCATTTACTGGTGTACTCCGTTAATAGTATATGTTTCATTGTTTGTGTACTCCGTTAATAGTTTCTGTTTCATTTACTGGTGTACTCAATTATTTATTCTTATCATTCAATGCTAAAGAGCTATTAGATAGTGTTAATTAATACACCCTATCTAGGTGATTATTGTGTGTTATTGAGCTGGAAAAAACAGAATTATAAAAGAACTATTGATCTAGTTTTATTTTAAGCCCCATTAATTTACCATTACGTGATGTATTCAATGTTATATTTATAGTTACTGTATGGAGATGGATGGACCAATCCATGATATGTGCTATAAGTGGACCAGAATGCGCTTAGAGTTGAATGTGGCAATCGGTGCTGCGCTTAGCGTTGACAATTTCAATCCCTACCATGTTTAGCGTTGAATGTTATACGCCTAATATGTTTAGCTTTGAATGTTCAATCCCAAATATGTTCAGAGCTGAATGTTGCAATTCTTACAACGATTAACGTTGAATATTCCAATCAATTATGTGCTTAATGTTGAACGTTCCAATTCATGTTTAGCTTAGTGTTATTCTTGTATATCCTCTTGGTTTCAAAACGTTAATCCCTTGTTTACATGCGCTGGAAATTTTCCATCCACGTGATACCAGTGCCGTCTTTACGTATGAGTACACTGGGCAGTTGCCCGCCAGCATAGGGGCCCATGCTAATCTATGTATGTTGTGTACGGCATGTTTTTTCATGTTTAAGCAATGATTTTGTTTGAAGTTCCAATACAATAAATATATGTTTAATTTTATCGACAATTACAGTTTTATTCTTGTGAATGGTTTTGTAGGTATGGGCCGCAGTGCACTGATTTACCCGGGGGCCTATAATGCAGTTAAGACGGCCCTGTCCACATCAAGTATGAAACTACATAGTTTGTCTTTAAAACAGCGTGGGTTTGCGTAAATCTGTAGCTCTTGCTTCAGGTGTAATCTTCTGATATCAGTTTAGATATTTATTATCTGATACAGACTATTTCATATTCTGTCATGGTAAATTTAATTAATTGAAAATTAAAGTTTTTATATTCTTCTTGTTTATCAAACCATTCATAAAAATCACTGTCAACATAAAAATATATTTAAATTACTTACTAAAGAAAATGAAAGTTATGTGGTTATTCTTAGCATTACTCTTAAATGTCCACTTGTGTATTTTTAGGACTAAATATCTTTTAATAAAATAACGCGTTTCTGGAATAATCTTCATCAGGTTCAAATAATATTATACTACATGATAACATGGGACGAAGTCCCAACTATGGTAGAAATAGCAATTTTTTTCTATATACTAATGACTAAATTTTCATGCACCGGAAATGACATACCGGAAGTCAATACATGGTTAAATCTGTGCAGAAAATCGGATGCGGACGTTTCGTACCTAGATCGGGACTTAAAAAACGACGGAAGATTTGGGTCTGGGTCCCCCTATTTGCCCCCTCTTTTAAGAAAATCTGGATCCACTCTCGGTCTACTTTGAAAAAATATTATAGGTCCATATATCCGAGTTAATATAGTTTAAAAAAAAATATATTGGACTTCGTCCCAAGTTAGGTAACACCTATTATCATATTATCCTAAATTATAATGCAAAGATATTTATTTTATAGTAAATTAATTAGAAACAAAACATGCACAACCAAGCATTTCTAAATACAATGAAAATGTTGATTATATCATAATAAGTTACATTCGTCGATGCTATCGTTGTAACATTCCTCTATCCAATTCGTTGAGAGTCTTTAAATTCTTTATCTGGCTGTTGTTATAATTTTAAATCGTGTTAAGTTGTATGATTTCATCGTGTTAGTCTGCAAATGTCTCCAGAATGTTTCACTGAAAAGGAACAATTTCCTGTTGATTGTTTATCTAGCAGATTTTATGTGTTTGGAGTCGTGTAGGTTTAAGTGAAATGTGTGATGCTGTTGTTTTATTGTATACCTTTATCAATTAATTCAGCACCTTTTAAATTGAAAAACACCTTAAAGAAACATTGGAATAAATAATTAATTACAACTGATTGTCTTTTGTAAATTGATATACATATCCATCTAAACGCAAGGTGTAGCTATTATGGAAAAGACAAGTTTCGTGATACGTTTGTTTTGCTTGAACTAAAAGAAAAAGTTTCAATTACATTTCTTTAACATTCATTAATAATAGAAAAAATTCATGCAAATCTAGTTCTTTTATACTCTTTCTGACCCTGCGTCGTAATTCTGCATAATTAAATCCTTTTAGCATTTATCAATTTGTAAGGTTCAGGGAGTGAGAATAAAAGCTGAAACACCAAACCTGCCATGGCTGCCCTCTTGAGTCAATTAGTGTTCATTTAGACTTAATTCTTTTAAGCGTGAATCTTTCATATACTTTGATAGTAACCCGAACCCACACAATGGAGTCTATTAAATCATTTCTTTCCTAAAGTTGCGTGTGAATTGTTTAGGTATGATAAACATGACAAAACGGGTGCGTAAAAACAATGGGGTTCAGAGTGTCAGTGAGTTCCTATACTATGTCAGCTTAAGACGTATACTGTTCTGCCCTTTAGATATTTGTAAATACTTCAAAAGTGATTAGCATGTAACTTAATATATAAAAACACTAATAAATTATTCAAATTAGCCACAATGAGGGTAATTATGTTCAAAAGTATAAAGGCTGTTAATTTTTATGAATAGAAGATAATATATATTTTTTAGTCTTTACACATTATACTTGGAAGGGGGCGTTGCGGAATTTAAACAGTTCTGGTATTGGGCGCATGCCTTTAAATGCTAATTTGCTTAATTTGATTTTTTGTGGTGATAATGGAAATAATGTAAATAAACCCATATTTTAAACTATTTGTTTCGTTATTATTGTATTTAAATATAATTCATTTATTTTAATTGCTAGTTCGTTGTCGATGTCCTACGCTTTCAAAAAGGAAAAAAGTATTTACACATAGAACATTGAATAATTTGTACGTTAATAAAGAGATGGCCATTGTTTTAATTGGAAGTCATTTGCAGTCTCTATCAGACTGAATTAATTATGAAGTACTTAATTGAAAAAAAAACAAAAAAAAAACACGAATATTTCTACTTGTCCCTGCTATCGTGGAGAACAGACTACTATTGATCGTGAATTTTAAACTGTTCGTGCAGACCATTGAAACGGAATGAAACTAAATATAAGAGGACACAAGAGCATCGTTAAATTTTACCAATGTAAATAACTGAAAACCCAATTGATACCTGAAACTACCTGAAGTGGTGTAGATTTGTGTCATAATAGTATGGTTGTTTTTTTTTCAGATAATTTTTATTTGTCTGAAAATATCACATTTTAAACATTGAAATGGCATAGGGTCTAGGTTTCGAGAATAATGAAACTAGTAGAATTATGTTTGCATTCGAGGATTTATTATTATTATTTACAGTATTTATATAGCGCATTATCTAATTACAAATTTATCAAAACATGAGTCAGATATGTATATTAACTGATACATTTGTACCTATAGACGCCTTTCATCGGTAATTGGAAGGGCGTTTCAATTCACGTTTGTGTAAATCTATCAATGATCCAGTATAATTGAAAATTCATTGAATTAAAAGTCTTTAACCGAGACGGAAACATAATATTGTAAGCATTCCTGGGAAAATTGATCGAGACCTAAGTCCGAGCACAGACTAGAAATCTAGGAGTCTTAGTAGAGCTGCATATACAGCTGTTTCAATTAGTTGGCACAATGACAAAATCAAAGCAAGCATGTTGGTCTTAACACAAAGCATACACTTGCATAATCTCATCAAAAGGTAACTTAATGAATGAAAACGTAGATATATAATTTAGTACACGACGCGTTTCTGGAATAACCTTCATCAAATGTAGTTCCCTTCATTATACAGGTGTTTCTTTCAGTAATTCTATTTATACCTGTAATTGGTGATTTTCAACAAAAGCTTGGAATAGTTCGACTCCTGTTGGTGGTTAGGTGTATTCGATACTACCTTGTATAGTGTTAATTAGTGATTTATGGAAGGTCGTTGGTTTTCTACCTAATGAGTACTTCCAAATAGTTTTAAAATCTTGACTGACATTAAGTAGTCTATCAATCAATATGTTTGTTCTGTTGACAGTTTGTAGAAGTTGTTCTATAAATGCTTCTTTTCAGTAGGCATCACATTTTAATGAACATATGTTTTATCATTCTTTTTGGTATTACAGGTAGCTCGAGGTATTCATTGAATATAACTATAAAATAAAAACGTAGATATCTAATAGAGTGAACACGACACGTTTCTGGAATAACCATCATCGTGCACTCTCATTGTCAAAGGATTGGAAAGATAAATAATTCAACTGTCTTTGGTATCTAGTAATCCAAACGCCTTAAAAAGGATAGTCTATGTCTTAATTGGAGGAGGACAAAGCCCTAAACAGGATAGCCTATGTCTTAATTGGAGGAGGACAAAGCCCTAAACAGGATAGCCTATGTCTTAATTGGAGGAGGACAAAGCCCTAAACAGGATAGCCTATGTCTTAATTGGAGGAGGACAAAGCCCTAAACAGGATAGTATATGTCTTAATTGGAGGAGGACAAAGCCCTAAACAGGACAGCCTATGTCTGAGGAAGATTGGCCTTCGTTTTGATAAATTACGTTATTGAGGAATATATCTTTTATGAGGGGTTTTGGTCTAAGAGGCAGACTGGTTGTATATTCAATGATAATAACAATACATACATCAGTGTCGAACTACATAGTGTATGCGTTTATACCCTCACATGCTGCATGGCGAAAAAGGCACATGTTAAAATACAAGTAAATATAACTTTGATCAGTAAGGAAGTTTTCTTGGAGGGAACTGGCCAGTGGTTGTGTTATGATCGTGAGCAGACATTATTAAAACAGTGCTATACTTTTACATATATGGAGCATATACAATGTAGTTGTATTGTCAGAATAAAATGAAAAACAAAATATACCACACTGACGGAACAATTCAAACATCAAAAATCAAAATCGCAGAAAGAGACAAAATCGATACCCCTTACACACAAATACATGACCGTTCACTTTCATGGCTTGGTACAAGCACTTCAATAAAACGTGACGGGGTTAAACTAGCTTTATGGGACCAAACCTTCCCTTTTAGAGAAATGATGCGGTGATGCAAGTGCTTTGCAGATATGTGAAAATGCCAAACCTCACACAATACCGGGCGAACAACAATATTATAAAGAACGAAAATGTCAACCCTAACATTTAACCGGGTGAACAGCGTTATTATAAAGAATGCTATACTCTTGAATGCAGACAATTAGAACTTTAAAGGGAAAGGGGTCAGGAATACTCTTCACAAACCGTCACTGCTCCTAAAATCAAAACTTTTCTTAATTCAATTTTAAAATCTTAATGATTATTGAAATGAAAAAAGCAAAGACAAACGATGTAACTATTTATTCATATAAAATAATTGTCCAATTATCCATGATCAGGGAGAAATTGTTTATCATTTATCGGGGGAGACAGCTATTGAAAGTTTTACTTTATCTCTACAAGCTTTATTGCCATAATAACCATTTATATCTTTGTCCGGAAAATTTACTTAATCCTCCAAATGACGCCCGTCTTTCAGAATTTCTGTCTTTAATCCCTTCATCCTACATTTATAGCAGTATTTGCATACATTGATACGAAAGACAATCGAATAAATTGTATGGTTAGTTAAACCAAGTAATAGAAGTGATATTCACTGAGAAAATATCGGAACATCAACGTCCAAAATAATTAAATTTGAATTAATCAACTGCATTTTCAGTTGGCAAACCCATCCACACTGTGGAAAATTGGTTTTGATGATGGAAGTGCTTGTTCATTGTTGCGACATATTCAATGTAAATGAATTAGAAGTGAACATTTTTCGTTTGAAATGAGCATTTGATAGTTTGATTAACACATCGTCACGTAATTCAATGTCATTCATGATCAATCGTTCTTCTGAATGAAAATTGCAGATTGACTACATTAAAAAGAACTAGCAAAAGGTTCCACAGTGTTGCTCAGAATGATTGAAAAGAACTTGCAAAGGTTTTCATCTCAATATTACAACAATGTAGTGCCGATTGTCACATGAAAGGAATTTGCAAAAAATCTTAACATTAAGCATCTCGAGAACATATTAAGCATCTCAAATCCAAACCTGCTGCGCGGAATACAATTTAATTAAACGAACTTTTGGCCATTGTGTTGTCTGTTCTTCTTCGATGTACGGATTCTGATTCCCCCGTTGGTATCTTCAATATCTTCTTAAACAAATATTAATTAGACACGCTGTGCAGAATGGTCCTACATTAAGGGAACACGTAACTGTTTATCCTTCCACAGTACAAAAAAAAACGATTGGCAAGATAAACCACATTAAATACCGAGGGTCAACGTAAGTGTTCCGAATGGCAAGAAGTTCCTGCTCTATAAATGACACCAGCTATGTGACCCAGGGTAATGGTGAAAATCCAATACATGTAAATGAAGTAAAGTGGACGACAGAAGATCACGACAGTGCAAGAAGAAAGAAAGAAAGAAAGAAAGAAAGGACAAAAGGACAAACAACGATCTGCAAAACATTACACATAAAACTAAAGATCAGGTAACACGAACTCCAATAAATATAGATAATGAAATATGACACTGCAGAGCGATCAACAAATACAGGATTGCGACCGTAACATCTCCGGATTGAAAGACTGCAATCCGATTTATCCAGAAAATTCAGATATGATAAACAGACCCTGGAATATCATATAAACTCAATAGATAGTTGCTGCTGATACACACAATTGAAAAATGGAATTCATATAGTTTATTGTGCAATTTAGATCTCAATCTGTCTTCATCGTCAATTTCTAGGTATTGAGAAATGCTTACAAAGATATCATTAGTGTAATCAGAAGTCGAAACTCTAAGGACAGACAATGCAATGGTTAAAAGAAAAAAAATCACAAAAATACAACCAATTGTTCAGAAAGACTAAAGATGGAGCAACATAAACCCTACTGAAACCACCAGGTGAAGTCAGGTGATCTGGAAGGGTAACCAGCTCCTACTCCACTAGTGACACCCGTCGTGTTATTCACTACAAATTCGAAGATAAGTACGAATGAGGAAATAACCAGATTTGACTACGAAAAATGAAGTATATCCGTGGTCATCTGTGACACAGACATTCCGTAACGGTTAACCAAGTCATGTGACCCGTTGGGACTTCAACTTAGATCTGTAGCTTCCTTGTTACCAGGAACACTATATCAAGGAAATTCTAATATGAAACAGAAGGGCTTGAATTTTTTATCAACTGAGAGATATTATACTACATATACTAGTACATGTGCTACATATAAATGAAAGAAAAATGTGAGAATATTGAAATCATCGCAACTTGTTGTTCTCCATCGGTCCTCAATGTCAACAATTTCTAGGTGTAGTTCAATGTATGAAGCAAATCTAACTGTATCTGGTATTCGTCATGTTATGGAGGTAGATGCAGTAGTTCAATGTATGAAGCAAATCTAACTGTATCTGGTATTCGTCATGTTATGGAGGTAGATGCAGTAGTTCAATGTATGAAGCAAATCTAACTGTATCTGGTATTCGTCATGTTATGGAGGTAGATGCAGTAGTTCAATGTATGAAGCAAATCTAACTGTTTCTGGTATTCGTCATGTTATGGAGGTAGATGCAGTAGTTCAATGTATGAAGCAAATCTAACTGTATCTGGTATTCGTCATGTTATGGAGGTAGATGCAGTAGTTTAATGTATGAAGCAAATCTAACTGTATCTGGTATTCGTCATGTTATGGAGGTAGATGCAGTAGTTCAATGTATGAAGCAAATCTAACTGTGTCTGGTATTCGTCATGTTATGGAGGTAGATGCAGTAGATCAATGTATGAAGCAAATCTAACTGTATCTGGTATTCGTCATGTTATGGAGGTAGATGCAGTAGTTCAATGTATGGAGCAAATCTAACTGTATCTGGTATTCGTAATGTTATGGAGGTAGATACAATCAACATAGTCACCAAGCTTTGAATTATTTAATGAAATAACATCATGTACATAGGGGAACGTGACATTAAAGGGCTAGCTACTTTATATAGGGGAATGTGACATTAAAGGGCTAGCTACTTTACATAGGGGAATGTGACATTAAA
>MJUT01028081.1:750503-769221 GCA_002080005.1 Gigantidas platifrons | reverse complement strand
TGAACACGCTAACCATTACACCATCGATGCGGTCACAAACAGGTTATATTTTTGACAACGAATGGGTTTGTGAAGCCATAAAAAAGTCCCTTGTATATTGCAGCATAAATAAAAGCCACACAATTTGAGTTGAAAAAAACCAGTCGCATCTGAACTGTGACAGTCAATAATTTGTTGGAAAATTCGTCTATTTCCTTTTTGTAAAATTTTCTCCATAGTATTAATCGAAATAGACTACTATTAACTCGTTACAAAAATAACACATTTGTATTTTAAATTGATTTTTTTGTGTGATCAAAATATACTAATGTCATTATAAATAAATTAACGTTGTATAAATATATCATGGTCCACATATAAAAGTGTTATAATAAAGGGGGTCTGACGCCTTAAAGACTAGACGGCACGCGAAACTACTTTTTTTTATTCAGATCATGAATGCGGACAACATACCAACGATTGATTCTTTAACCATATTTAATTGACAATATTGCAGTCTCATTGAATTTATGATTGTGTCTTATTAATCTTTTTAAATATTGTTCATTAAAGGAAATCGCATTACTCTCTAAATAGCACCATGCACAAATTGTTATATCGTTATTTTAAAGCTATATCTAAATTTACATTTGATTATGAATGGCGTGAACCAAACGAAATCAAATGCGTAATAAACGATTTCTTATATATGATATTCAATGATACTGTATATCACGTTCAAGTTTAAAAGCTATGTGCTTAGAATATATAGGCTTAGTCTTATGTTGTTTAACGCCACTTTCAACAATACTTCAGTTATATCGTGGAGGTCAGTTTTATTGTTGGAGCACCCAGAGAAAACCACCGACCTGTCACTGACAAACTTTATCACATAATGTTGTATCGAGTACACCTCGCCACGAACGGGATTCGAATTCACAGCGGTAGTGGTGATAGACAATAATTGCACGTGTAGTTGTAAATCCAACTACCATACGATTTCAACCATGACGGCCCCTAATAAGGGGCAATATCTTCACAGGAGTTGTCATAGATCTGGTATTTATGATAATTATGAAAAGATAGCTTAAACAGTGATATCCAACATCATCACATATTTTATTGAAATAACGCCGAATTTGCAATAGCATGTTATTTTCCCTCTTCTGAAGGGCAATAACATGTTATCTGCCCTGGCAAAATATGTGATAAATAGATTATTGCATGGCCTTTTTCATATTGTCATTGTTATCAGCCCTCGACGGATATCGTCCCGCGGGCTAAAGCCCTCGGGGCCGATATCAAGGTCTCGTGCTGATAACAAGGGCAATATGAAAAAGGCCATGTATTAATCTATAAATAACAACAAAGCGAAAAATTACATCTCGCTTAACACAAAAAAAACCATGACATATGACATTGGAAATCCAAACCCTTGCTTGGGACTGGCACAAAAACGTGGCGGGTTAAACCGATTAATGGGATTCAAACCCTCCCCTGTTGATACGTATGTATCGCAAAAGAACTGAAAATATTATTTACATGTAATGATAGTTTTTAAAAACTTACAAAGAATATATGTGTTGGTTAAAAAGTGCTATAGTGGTGATCGGAGACTCACGTGAGATACCAATGTCTACTGGTAATCAGACACATGCGTGCATGATATGCCACCGTCTTCTGGTGATAAGAAACTCACATGAAATACCACAGTCTACTGGTGATCAGACACGTGATATATCGACGTCTACTGGGGATCAGACACTCACGTGAGATAGCACAGTCTACTGGTGATCAGACACTCGCGTGAAATAATGTTGTCTATTGTGGACCAGACAATCATGAGAGATACCACTCTCATCTGGTGATCAGACACTCACGTGAGATATCACCACCTTATTAATCATCCAATGAGTGTAGATTGTAATATTATTATCACACACCCTGTATTTTTTCCCCGCACATATCAGTAAGATTTACATGGTTCAAACTCGCATGACAAACGCATTGGCAATACAAGGTTACAAACATATTAGTTGCATAATACATTTTTTTTAATAGAAATACTCAAAATCTTTAGAAAAGTGGATCTGTCCAATCACAAATTTACCTTTCTACGATTTTGATATTTGATTTTGGAATTGTTCTGACGGTGTGTTATATTTTGGAATTGTTCTGACGGTGTATTATATTTTAGAATTGTTCTGGCGGTGTGTTATATTTTAGAATTGTTCTGACGATGTGTTATATTTTAGAATTGTTCTGACGGTGTGTTATATTTTAGAATTGTTCTGACGGTGTGTTATATTTTAGAATTGTTCTGACGGTGTGTTATATTTTAAAATTGTTCTGACGGTGTGTTATATTTTGCTTTTCATTTTATTCTTATTCATGTATGTTCTTTTAAAAATGTTTTTTTAGCAATATTTAAAAGACATGCAAAACATAAATTGAATTATCAAAATTTATAATTGTTCGGCAAAAATATATTTCCATCTCAAAATAAGAACAGATCAATCATATTTATTCATTCATACCTCTGACATTTAATTTCACAAATATATATTTCAGATCGTTCCAATTCCTGATTATTTTGGGAAAACAATGAATACTCCAAAATATGAATGGTCTAGTCACATTTTATATAAAAGTACAGTACATGGTCATTAAAACAAAGCACAATTTCCAGAAAAACCAAATAAATACATCAAATATTTAACCTTTTAAATGTAATTCACAGTCTTTGATTTTTGCTGAAAGCTTTCACCCCAAAAGCGTGACTGACAAATGGATTCTTTATTCTTCGTATTTTAGACAATCGAAAATAATTCTGAAGACCGCCCCAATGCAGGTCAATAAAATATATTTCACAAAATATTGCAAAAATATGGAAGTTCATATAATTTTTGACAGATTTATTCACAAAGACATGTTTACAAGTTAATTAAAACCAACAAAGTTTCATGTTTGTTAACGTATTGTTGTACTAATGTCAAAAAGTTTATTTAAATAGGAAACTAAAATTGTTCAACACTTCAACATCGCACTCATTGAATAAACCAAATGTATCATAATTATAATTGTTTTCTGCTATCCACCATTAAATCAACCACTCCAATACATTTTTTTGAAATGTGGAAAAAAAAACTACTCGAATTCAGTCGTTACACGCTTTTTTCTTCATATTACTACAAAAACAGCACATAACAATTAATTAACAACAGAACACAACTTGTATCAATACAGAGGTAACAGTTGTCCAATACGGCTATCATAATAATCCCTTTGGTTAGCTTGCCCCCAAAAGACTTTTAAGCTATTCCCTATTTTGTTAAGAGCTGATACTGGAACTCATGTCGTGCGCATTTAATTAGATATCTACATTTCTACAAGCCCTTTGCAAATTACCTAATTTACAAACAATGAAAACAGCAAACTAAATTAAAACCCAAAGAAGCAAGGATAGGACAAGAAAAATAATGCCAAAAATACAGAGTAACAAAAGGTATTCGATATAAATATTATAAACGAGCAATATCGTAGAAAGAGGTTTGATTTTTGGTGTTTAACGCCACTTTCAGCAATATTTCAGCTATATCATGGCGACCGGTTTCAGTGATGGAAAAAGCCGGAGTGCCCGGAGAGAACCACCGACCCTGGGCAAGCAACTGGTAAACTTTATCACTTGCGGTTGCGAGTCGAGTGCACCCTTTTTTGTAATTTACAAAGCTGGACGCGAACCCACGACGTATTGGTGATAGGTTTGTATGAGTTGTTAGGTAATCCAACTACCAAACTCATTGAGCCACCCGGGCCCTTCGTATTAAGAGGTAAAAATCGACACACCTAACACACAAATACATGACCGCTCACTTTCCTGACTTGTTACAGGCACTTTTATCAAATGTGGCGGGTTAAAACTAGTTTTATAGTCCCAAACCAAACTATTTTAAAATAAGACGCATTAAGGAGAACAGCACACACATCCTAATTCATTGAGAGAGAAAAAAAAATACCAACGAAAAATGTAAATCAGAAAAGAGACGAAACAACACAAACTGCCACAAATAACCATAGAGACCTGGTCTTAATATCTTTTGAGATAGGAGTTTCGAGTTCTTCTTCAATTATCGTTTATTCAGAGCATTGTATATACATGTATTGGCTGAAGTGCTTTGATTGGTCGTTTTTTTAGTACAAAACTCGCACTGCAATATTTTGTTACGATAAGCCCATGGTTTATGGTCATAAAACATTTGGTTATGTTTTTTTGTACTCCCCTCATTATAAAAATATTATTTCAAATCAAACTTTAACTTGATTTTTACTGTTGATGATAATATCATCAGGCTATACAAGCTTTATCGTGGGGTTCGTGTTCCTCGATCTTTAGTTTTTAGTGGGGTTCGTTGTTCCTCGATCTTTAGTTTTTAGTGGGGTTCGTGTTCCTCGATCTTTAGTTTTTTGTGGGGTTCGTGTTCCTCGATCTTTAGTTTTTAGTGAGGTTCGTGTTCCTCGATCTTTAGTTTTTAGTGGGGTTCGTGTTCCTCGATCTTTGGTTTTTAGTGGGGTTCGTGTTCCTCGATCTTTAGTTTTTAGTGGGGTTCGTGTTCCTCGATCTTTAGTTTTTAGTGGGGTTCGTGTTCCTCGATCTTTAGTTTTTAGTGGGGTTCGTGTTCCTCGATCTTTAGTTTATAGTGGGTTCGTGTTCCTCGATCTTTAGTTTTTAGTGGGGTTCGTGTTCCTCGATCTTTAGTTTTTAGTGGGGTTCGTGTTCCTCGATCTTTAGTGTTTAGTGGGGTTCGTGTTACTCGATCTTTAGTTTTTAGTGGGGTTCGTGTTCCTCGATCTTTAGTTTTTAGTGGGGTTCGTGTTCCTCGATCTTTAGTTTTTAGTGGAGTTCGTGTTCCTCGATCTTTAGTTTTTAGTGGGGTTCGTGTTCCTCGATCTTTAGTTTTTAGTGGGTTTCTTTTGGTCATTGTGTTGTCTGTTCTTCTTCGATTTACGGGTTCTGATAACCCCTTTGGTATCTTCAAAAGTTTCTTATAGTACCATAGTACCATAGTACTGTCAATGTCTAAGATATGTTGGCGACAGCGTATGAATTCTCATACGAAGCATGGCGTCTCTTAGACGTGAGGCGTTTGAACTTTCAGTGCCGGAACGACAATCTTGTTATCGAATCTTTGTTTCCATATATAAACACTTATCAATATTTAAAAATATAAAACTGAAAACAAACATAATAGAATACAAAAAGAATTCCAATTTATTATGTATGCAGTAATAATTTTGAATTTTTCTTATCTTTCGATCACTATTGTAATTAAACTTCAATAAACAACTAATATCGATTCGGATACAAAAAATAGAATACAGTCTACAACAGAGATAGAATAAAAAGGAAAAAACAAAAAATACCACCATGTCCAACCAGTTCCAAAATCTAATAGAAAAATCGCAAAACAGAGGTAAAATCGTTACGCATATATACTCACCGGCTCATTGTCATCGCTTGGCATAGCTACTTCAACGAGACAAATGGCGGGTTTAAACTAATTTTATGGACAAAACTCCGTCCCCTTAGTGAAATGATGCGGTCAGGCCAGTGTTTTCTACATTAAATGCCAACCCACAATTATTATTGTTGTAGCTGAGCCTGAATCATAACATTTGAACTTAATACATAATATGCCACATGTGGAACAGGAATTTGCCTACCCTTCCGGAGTACCTGACTTCATTCCGGTTTTTAGTGGGGTTTTGTGTTGCTCTATCTTTGGCTTTCTGTGTAATGTGTTGTGGATCGTTGTTTGTCCTTTTGTCATTTTTATTTTGGTCATTATATTGTCTGTCCTTCGATATACGTCTTCTGTTTACCCCTTTGGTATCTTAGATTTACGTCTACTGATTACCCCTTTGGTATCTTAGATTTACGTCTTCTGATTAACCTTTTGGTATCTTAGATTTACGGCTTCTCATTAACCCTTTGGTATCTTAGATTTACGGCTTCTGATTACCCTTTGGTATCTTAGATTTACGACTTCTGATTACCCTTTGGTATCTTAGATTTACGTCTTCTGTTTACCCTTTTGGTATCTTAGATTTACGTCTTCTGTTTACCCTTTTGGTATCTTAGATTTACGTCTTCTGATTACCCCTTTGGTATCTTCAAAACTTTTATTAATCTTCGCGACACCATAGGTGGCATATGTATAATATTAGTTCTATAAAAAAAAATCCGTATATTTTTTAAAGATATTATTTATATAAAACAAATTACCGTGAAAAATATGAATTAATAATCCAATTTATTAGGATCTGTGCTATCCTTTCAACAAATCCGTCTTATATTCCGACATTATGCAAATAAATAGACATATGCGGAGGAGGGGGGGATGTTGCCGAGTCACTATTACTTTTTTCGCAATGCACCTATGGTCAAAGGATAATCTGGTTTGAATCTGAAATTATTTCTAAAATTTTTAGTGTGTTTCTCTATTGTTAAGACCCAAATTCAAATTCAAGACCCTACCAGAGAACCCCAGGATATAAACAATGAATCTACACAAATGTGATATGTTTTTCTTTTGTGTTGTTGGACAATGACAAAGGCTTGCACGCACAATACAGCATTACAGCAGCTCCTACTGAGAAATACCTTTTATTAGTGGTCGTTGTTGACCTGTTGCAAGGCAAACATTTCCAATCCTGCATATCATCTCCAAATGGTACTTGCACCAATCATATAGTCCGTTCATAGATCTATCTTGTTCCCCTCCATTTTACCTAAATGGTTTATTGTTTTTAGAGCTATATATACGGAGGTATGGTCGGCTTCAGGAAAAGGATCGTACATATCAGTTATGCAATAATAATAATAATTATGAAGAAGAATTTCATTTTTTATTAAAATGTAAAAAAAAACAAAAAAACATGAGGAATACAATTTAAGACATGTAAACATTTTTAGGATTTAGATGATTATGCTACGTTTTTATGGTGAATATCTGTAGAATAGAAGACTAGTCTCTGGTATCCTAGCATAGGGGTTCGAGTTATGCTGTTTAACGCTACTTTCAGTGATATTGCAGTTTATAGTGGCCGTCAGTTTTAGTGGTGGAGGAAATCAGAGTCACTGACTGTGTTCTAGTATAAGATTACCGTAATGATATTGAGATTGTAGTTCATATGAATTTAATTAGATATCCTTTGTTTAATAGTTTAATACACAAATATGTATAATTAAAAAATATATAAAATTCTACTTAAATAAGTAGCGATAAATTATCAAAATATTGCATTATTTAATAATTATTTATGTAATCTATTAAGTATGCACATGATGAATTAATATGCATTAATATCTCTTTGATCATGAAATCATTATCAGTCATGCAATAGTATGCATTATACTTTTATATTTCAAAAGTGGAAAATCAAATGCATTAAGAGATTATACAATGTGTAGGTTTTCTAATAATTCCGAACATATTCGAAAAAAGCATTGTCAATAAGCCTATAGCATATCGAAAAACCTCAACTGAAAATTATCCGTAATGTTAGTAATCAGCATGTAAACAATGGTGTGATTATGATTATGATGAAGCTTCGGTATATCGGGAAAAGGCTGCACGACAATTGTATGAAATCACAGTAATAGATACTTTAGAAACTTTCGTACCTTAAGAGGAGACAAGGTATGGTGTTTAATGGCACTTTTTAAGGTTTAGGGTAATGTTATGGTGTTTAATGGCACTTTTTAAGGCTTAGGGTAATGTTATGGTGTTTAATGGCACTTTTTAAGGTTTAGGGTAATGTTATGGCGTTCAAACCACTTTCAATAATATTTAAGTTACATCGTGGTGGTTAGTTTTATTGGTAGAGGAAACCGGAGTAGCCGGTGAAAATCATCGAGTAGCGGCAAGTCGCTGACAAACTTTATCATATAATGTATCGAGTACACCTCGCCTGATTGGGATTCGAACTCGCAACATTAGTGGTGTTAGGCACTGATTGCATAGGTAATTGTAAATCCAACTACCATACGATCATGACAACACATACCCGTCTTTTTATTGTGGTTGTGGTTAAATATCTATAGTGTTCTACATGCCCATTATCATTACACATTTGTCGTTTGATCTGACTTTTATAAATACATTAAATTGATGATCATAAAATTTATGATATTCTTTCCTTTGCCTTTTAATAGATAAACGCTTTTGATTGTTAAGTATTTGAAATAAGACGCATTATAATACATGTACATGTGTAAGCTTTGTGTGTGGTTTAGACATTGTCGCCATATATTAGACATGAAGGTACCAAGGAAAACTGCAATCAATTAGTTTTTGTTTATATTTACATATCTTAATTTGCTTTTATAAAAAATAAACTCTTTTTTATAAATGATTAGTGAAAACACAATGATCAATTTAGACAGTGATACATTAGAATGATGATTGATTATATTAACGAAGATCAAAACATACACAACTTTCCCCCAAACAAGGAAAGGCGGATTTACAACCAATAATATACGTCACAAACACTTCCGGTATAAGTTGAATGTCATAGGTTAGGGGTCAAAACATCATAGTCCGTATGCACCAACTATCACCAGTAAAGACGTAAATCAATAAGTATATGAAACAAGAAGGAAATATATAAAAAAAAAACAATTTGTCAGACAGAAATAAAGAAAAGTCTAAAGTTACCAAAGAGGGATAACAGAGGCGTAGCATCGGAATTTATATTGGTACGGCGGAACGGACGCCTTGCTAGGGGGATTTGGGGGCATGCTCCCCCACGAAAAAAAAAGAAAAAGAAAAAAAAAGGTGCAATTCTGTGCTATCTGGGGGCATTTCCAAGACTTTATTTTAGACTATCTGAAGGTCATAACATTACCATATTTGTTTTCGATTTAAACGTTACGTTATGAGTTGTGCAAAATCAAATAGTCTTTACATTTTAGTTATGTTAATGTTTGATGAAAGTGAAATAAAGGGAAACAAGATATTAGAATAGTATTCAAAAACATAAATCAGGAGACAAAGACTAGGTAGAGAAAACGGACAATTACTACAAACAACAGAAAACAACCAAAAAGAACACACTAAAAAAAAAGAAGATAAATGAGCAACTCAGACTCCAACAACAATTAGGAACACGGAACGGGTGCACCCGGAAGGGTAAGCGTCCTCTGCTTTTCAAGAAATACCGAGGTGCTCATGTGACTGTTATTACGGGGGATGGGGGATTTTTTTTATATATCCAATTCCACAGTTTTAATGATATTTTATTCGCCTAAAATAAAACTTATATCAAATCTAAATTTAAAAAATAAACTCTCTCTTGACCAAAGCATGAAAATGCCCCTCCCCTTTTCATGAGTGATTTAAATGGTTAATGGCTTACAAATCATGGAATTACCTGTAATGCAAAGGGAAGCTTCATTATATAGACAATTTCCATCACCTTTGGTCTTCAGAGCTACAAATCGTTTATTAGGTTCTAACGCACTAGATCGTCCGGAATCCAAATTTGGGATAACGCATCCTCCTGCACATTGTTTGTAGATGAAATATTATAATCGTGTGCACTAGACAAAATAATTGACTGCGATTCGGTTGCAAATAATTGATTATCTTAAAAACCGGGTTAAGTTCGATAACTCGTACTTAGGTGGGTTTTCCAGTTTTCATGGAATACATTTATCTATTTTCTCGTATTTCGTGTATTAACTAACTTTTTTTCAAATTTTTTTTAGGCACGGCATGCCGTACCAATCAAAATTATTGGTACGGCAGATTCCGTGCCTGCCGTGCCGGCTGCTACGCCCCTGGGTAATGGTAATCAAAAGTTATAAATCGAATGACAGACAATACAATGGCCAAAAGAAAAAAGACAAAAGTACAAACAATGATATACAAAACATTACAAAGAAAATTAATGAGTGAGCAACACAAACTCTACTGAAAACCAGGCATGTACGCGGGTGCTCCGGAAGGGTAAACAGTTTCTGCTCCGCCGGTGGCACCCGTCGTGCTTCTCTTGTTACAGAAATGTTGCTAATCATTCATTTATCAACAATTATTACATAGATGTCCATGGAATTTACGAGATTTCCGAGTAAAAAACAGCATTTTACTCAATGAAATAGCGGTAATTACTGCGTTATTCCGTTACTCGTGATTTTCTTCTTCGATATTTGGAATAGTTACATAATAATTCAATAATGCAAAAATGTATTAAAAATATATACTCTAAAGTTGTACGTATTATGTACATATGTATTCTAACCATTTATTTAATTTGTTTTTCCTTTTCGTTGCATTCGATTTATATATGTTTGTGCCTTTCAAAACATTTTTTCATTGTAGTGTTGAGATTTGGTACAGGACAATTCAGGTGGTAGGAACATGTGTTCAATTCCTTTTGTATTGCTGATTTTATCTATTCTGTAAATGCTCTTTGATTTTCTTATTCCCAAAGACTTTTAGATCAGTTGACTTTCCACTCTTTTGACTATGAGCGTGTCTGAAGAAGGTTGTTGCAAAAACAAGTCGTGCGCACTAAATTAGATATCTACGCTTGCTACAACTACAATATGTTTGAAATAAATTGATAATTATCTGATTGGTGTTTAATTTAAGTGTATTATTGTGGCTGACATTTTATGATCCAATTTTATTAGCATCTATTTTTTATTGACCGTTTATTGAGTCACGAATATAATATTATATATTTGATGATTAATAACTCATGTTTACGTCTAACCGCTGTCATTATACTAAACTACCAGTTTCTCCCAATGTCCATTATCCATAAAACGCAACAATATGATACCCGTGTATTTATGTAACCGTATCTGGCATCAGCGCAACATTTGTGTCTTGTCCATTTCCAATTACACAGTTTAAATTACTTACAGTAACACGCGCTGTTGATTCCCAATAACAAAATACGGTTAACAAGAGTCTAAAATTCCTGGCTTTATGACCATTTTAGATGGTGAATTAAACCGTCAGTTTTAGTACCCTCTCAGCAATTAGTGACCAATCATGTCTATCGTTACATCAAGAGTTTAATTGTCGGATACAACAATATTAATTCAGTGAAGTGTCCCGTGAAATAAAAAGAAACGACTTTAATATCAAATTTCTCATCTTTATATGCTGAAACGTACAACAGGTTGTGAACAACAATTTAAATGATGAGTTAGGATGATGAACCCCTCGTAAAGAACAAATCACTATATTTGATTACACATTAAATTATCCACAGAAAGGTGAAATACTACAAGATTGAATATTTTTATATGTAGAATTGTTAGGACTGAGTGAGTGATTGTTGCTGCTTAGCGCCAAGTTATGCCATGACGATAGAATAGTTAGGAACTGAAAATTATCTTCAAATGTTACCAGATTCACCCTGGTTTGGTTGGTTTGGCTTATGGTGTTTAGCGCCACCTTCAACAATATTTCAGTTATATCGTGGTGGTCAGTTTTACTGGTGGAGGAAACCGGGGAAAACCACCGACCTGTCGCAAGTCACTCACAAACTTTATCACATGATGTTATATCGAGTACACCTCGCCACGATCGTAATTCGAACTCACAACTTCAGTGGTAATATGCACTCGGAGGAGTGAGTGAGTGCTTGTTTAGCGCCATGTGTTAGCAATTAATAGTTATACCATTACGATAGAATAGTTAGGAACTGAAAATTATCTTCAAATGTTTCCAGCTTCGCTCTGAAATTGATCTTAAAAAAGAGACTTCAAATGTCCGTTGTGTCTGTTTTCTATCCATCTTTTAAATAAGGAACAGTCATATCTACCATTAATCGTGACAGATTATGTGTTAAGTAACCCACTATATTGATTTGCGAACGTTCACACAATTGTTTTACCGTATGATTTGTCAAGAAGATTACCAACCGTAGATTTAAATATCAGCGTGAGACAAAATAGGTCTGGTATATCATGCATCGTTTAGATGCTGTTGATGTCATCACTTCCAAAGTTTCACAGTCGCCATCATTACTTCGTTAACCATTACGAAATATATGTGTCACATGTAACCATGGATATGTTCCATTGGTCGTAATCACAATCCCATGCTCCTTTCATCTTCATGACTTATTACCGGATTTTAAATCAGAATATCACGACGGGTGTGACTAGTAAAGCAGGAATTGCTTACCCTTCCATCAACAGCTCCGGTGTTTTGTCTTGTGGGGTTCGTGTCGCTCAATCTTAGTTTTCTGTGTAATGTCTTATGGATCATTGTTTGTCCTTTTGTCCTTTTTCTTTTGGTAATTGTATTGTTTTCCTTATTCGATTTACGACTACTTGTTATTTTTTGGTATCTTAAAACATTTCGTAGACAGTGGATTTGGTATTGACCCGTGGGCACATATTTTGACTGCCACCATTAAGATAGAATATCATCACGGAGAATGTTGCCTAACGACTGAATACGACATGTTGATTTTCATTAGATGTTGCAAGTGCTGCATACGACCAAGACAGGACAGACAATCGCGAATCATATGCCAGACATGGACGATGATGCAACAATGCATTACGCCCAATCAGCGTTTCAAAATAAAAGTGATGACCTGGCAGTGGCCTTTGCATAGACACTCGATATATTTCTTAAGCACTTCCAACTAATACGATGCAAAAATATAAGTAGATACACTGCAATTTAAACGATGAAGTAAGCTAATATTCACCCAGAAATTTACTGCATCGAAGATTTATTTTCTTCCTAATTCAAATACTATCCAATACACTGGCCTTTTAACTGAGTATTATTGTGGGACATGTTTTAAATTGGAACAGAAAATTATTCATTACAATGAATTTCTGAATTCTCCAGTAAACATGGGGTGATAATATAGGATTCAATGATACTGTTTTCGAGGTCTTAATTATTGTTATAATCTTTTATTGTAGCTCCGCCCATCAACCATTTTAATTCCTATTATCAGTATGGATGCGGGGTCGTTTTCATCATTCTGATTGTTAATTTATAACTTGTTGTCGTAAATCAAATGTTAAACGGGTATAGCAGTTTGGTTTGTGGTTTAAACATGACAGAAGGTCTTTATGGCAGTATAATTCATCGGAGAGCTAGTATTATTTAGATATCAAAGATTATTCATTTCCGGGTGGTAATCAACGGGTATTGCCGAAAATTAAAATTACCGTTGTTATTCGGAAATGAAACGAAAGAGTGCATCGTTTTACGGCAATTGCAAATTAAAATAATTTCCCATTAATTATTATTCGAAGTTTAAGAACAAAATGCACAAAGTTCAATTTAGCAATTTCAACATAATTTTGTAACAAAAGTACACTACGGTCGTCAATCATTATACGAAATTTGTCCTATTCTGACACGAATACGACATCGAAGGGAATTGATTCGGTTGCGTATTTCCAAACTATTGTAATTTTAGTTTTAATGGGGTTTTTTTCCTGAGAATTAACGAGGTGAAAAATTTGGGGTCATTTTATTGATGTGGTATAAACTATTTCCAATAAAGATTACACAAATCTTTCATGATTCATTTTTTTAAAATAAATATAATTTAAAGCAAAATAAACCAGAATTTCGTTGGCTTATCTTTGTCCGAATGGCCATACTTGATAAATAAAAATAACAATTATACCATATCTCCAGAACAGTGCCAAAATTCCATGGAAAAATTGTAAAAGCAGTCCAATTTGATACGTCTAACACACATTTACATGACCGCGCACTGTTCTGGCTAGGTACAGACACTTCAATGAACAGTGGCGGCGTTAAGCTAATTATATGGCCCAAACATTCCCTAATGTTGTAAATAAATAATGTAATTTATTCAAATTAAGGGCAACTTCACTTGGACATGTGTAAGGGGTAGCCGATTATGACTATTCTGTTTATGCCTTTTGATTTATTTACTCCCAAATTTACTCATATTACTTAGCTTTCCAATCTTCTGATTTTGAGCGCACCGAATGAGCGCTATTGCAGAAACGCGCTTTGCGCACTAAATTAGATATCCATATTTGAATCAAGCAAGATATTAAGGTATACGTAGATGATAAATATCTACGGGATTAATAAGTATCAAACTTGCACATTGTAATGTTGTAATGTTTTGGGGCTCAACAAATTAGTTTAGAACAGGCACGCCTTAGTGAAATGTCTGAATCAAACCAGCAATGTGAGCAGTCAAGTATTTGTGTGTTAGGGGTCAGAGGTCATGTATTTGTGTGTTAGGGGTCAGAGGTCAAGTATTTGTGTGTTAGGGGTCAGAGGTCATGTATTTGTGTGTTAGGGGGGATCGATTTGGTCTCTTTCTACGATTTTTCTGTTGTATTTTAAGAACTGTTCCGACAGTGTGGTATTTTTTGTTTTTCAATTTACTACAATTGTAACAGTACGTTTTCTAAGCTATTAATTTCTAAACATTTCTTTTTTCTACATGCTCCGACTTTTAAATCTATTCATTTGAGTGTCTGAGCGTACAGCATTTATAGTTTAAGGAAAATTAAAAAGATCAATAGTGCAAACACAATTATTTAAATATTTCAAACTCGTTGATTTATTTTGCATCAATTAATATTCCAGTTTTAAATAAAAGTGTTTCCACTACTGATATTTGCTTGTTAGTATAAAGTTCCTTTTGGCTCGTGGCCCGACTTGGTGGTCAACTATTCAATATTTACAAAATATCAGATACAAATTTGTTTAAACATTTCCTTTAACCACAAAAATCGCAGTTAATTGTTCTCTCATACAAAGGTGTTTTATAATTCAATAAATTACAATGAAATATAAACAAACGATTAAAGGCTGGTCTGTAACACAACTGGTGGATAGTCAAACATCTAAAAGATGTGCACCTGGAACATACCTATTGTCCACGTCACTCAAGTGTTTACATACAATTGGGACCTGCTGTATTTTAATTGGTTTATTGATGTGTAAATTAAATAAAATTGAATAAAATAATACAAAAAAATCAAACAAATACGTACGAAGTATTATTACGTGTTGTGCTAATTAAAGATTTAATAAAAAATAATTTCTCTGTACAAATATAAAGTACCATTAGTGCTCAACCTGATTAAATCTAACACGAAGTAAATAAATATAACTAAGAATGTCAAAGAAGTTATAAAACACCATACAATATTTCAATTATATCGTGGCTGTCAGTTTTTATTGGTGGCGGAAACAGAAGTACACGGAGAAAACCGCCTACCTTCCGCAAATGTATCGAATATACCACGCCATGAGCGGGATTATAACTCACAACGTCAGTGGTGATAGACATTAATTACATAGGTAGTTGTATATCCAACTATCGTATGATGACGACAACGACAGTCCTAAATACCAATATAAGATAAAACCATACGTTTTCATCGTATATGGTCCTGTAGACAATATTTATAATACACCAGTAGACCCCTCCAAAGTAGACTGGAATAAAACTGAATAGTGAAGATATATGTAGATTAAAAAGGGGCTATGGTGTTTAACGCCACTTTTAACAATATTTCAGTTATATCGTGGCAATCAGTTTTATTGGTGGAGGAAACCGGAGTACCCGGAGAAATGTACCGACCTGCTCAAGTCACTGACAAACTTTATCACATAATGTTGTATCGAGTACACCTCGCCTGAGCTGGATTCGAACTCACAGCTTTAGTGGTGATAGGCATTTATTGCATAGGTAGTTGTAAATCCAATTACCATACAATCACGACCACGGACCCTGTAGATAAAAGGAAGCTCGCATCATTAGGGTTGCTTGAAATTTCGAAATATAATGTGGAACTACAAATGCTATTGATTCCGAATGTCATTGTTGGAGTTTCAAATATAAAATCATATTTATTAGTTTAACCCCGTCACTTTTTATTGACGTGCCTGTACAAAGACAGGAAAATGATTGGTATGTAAATGCTAAGGGTATCAATATTTTCTTGTTTCTACGATATTTCGATTCGATTTTAGTGCTATTCCGACAATGTGATATTTTTTTTATTTTCTATATTTTTTGTATTTATGCATTCTATAATTATAGTCTATTAAATATATTAATTGTATTTATTATTATCGTTATTTTAATATTTCCATATGGATGTATATTTCATTAGATGGATGAGATATGTATTGAGGTATAAAACATTAAAACAATAATGATGACATGGAACGCCAACCAATCTTAACTAATTATTCCAATTAAAAAAAAAAATTAAGTATTATCATTAAGTTTTACAAGACGGGAATATTAACAAGATATAATTTTCTACACGGTAATGTGTGGTGAAGATATATCGTTGCCGTGACGGTGTGGTAATTGCTATCACAACCTACGTTTGTGGGTTGTGTATGATGTCGCATCCTCCGTCGGTTGTACTCGATACAGCTTTGTATGATACTTCCGACAGATTAATGAATTTATTGTGTGTATACTCTGGTATTTGGATTATTTCACCTATAACGACTGCTACGATATAACAGCTGAAAATGTATCAGTAAACGCTCATGATTCATAATTCTTTTTTATGTCTTATTTACGTTTTTTTATGCTTATTTGGGTATAGTTGTGTTTTTCTTCATCTTGTGTACCATATGTCGCCAGTTTCTCTGGATTGTCCATTTTTTATCATCCCTTCGATTTTCTCTAACATTTATTTACGTCATACACTTAAACTTTATATCAAAGTACATAAGCACAGATATCTGATTTTTTGCTTTTCTTTATGCCCCCCAAATACTGCTAAATTATTTGACTTTCCAATCTAAGACAATCAGCACACCTGATAAAAAATATTCCAAAAACTCGGCGGGTGCACTTAATTAGATAGTTTATTGTTCATTTTACACGATAACACATATTTTTGATCTATGATTTGTGGAAGTAAGCAGTATTACCCGCATCAACCAATAGAAAACGTACCTAAATGTTTTTGTATTAATAAGCATCATTATAAAAGTAAGAAAAAGGTTTAAAATAAACTGAAGGGGAAATCAAAAATGGACAATCCACAGACACTGGCAATATTGGAAACACAAGACAAAGGACGAAGACAACCCCCCCCCCCCTCCCCGCCCGCTCCCTTCAAAGAAAACCCCCCCACACAACACAGGAAACTAAAATGATGAGCAACACGGATCACGCCAAAAACCAGGGGTGAAGCCATGTGTTTGCGATGTTTGAATTGTTACAGTTTTACTAGTTATTGGGGACTCATGTCTTCTTTAAGTATATTGGTACCCAACACATATTGTGTTGTGTTTTTGTTTTGCTTTTTCTTCGGCTTGTACTAGATGTTGCCAGTTTCTCTGGATTATCCATTTTGATTGCCCCTTTGGTATTCTCTAACGTGTATTTATCTTGTGTACCTTATGTTACCAGTTCCTCTGGATTGTCCTTTTTTGATTGCCCCTTTGGTATTCTCTAACGTGTATTTATCCTGTGTCTTGTGTACTAGATGTTACCAGTTTCTCTGGATTGTCCATTTTGATTGCCCCTTTGGTATTCTCTAACGTGTATTTATCCTGTGTCTTGTGTACTAGATGTTGCCAGTTTCTCTGGATTGTCCATTTTGATTGCCCCTTTGGTATTCTCTAACGTGTATTTATCCTGTGTCTTGTGTACTAGATGTTGCCAGTTTCTCTGGATTGTCCATTTTGATTGCTCCTTTGGTATTCTCTAACGTGTATTTATCTTGTGTACCCAGTGTTGCCAGTTTCTCTGGATTGTCCATTTTGATTGCCCCTTTGGTATTCTCTAACGTGTATTTATCTTGTGTACCTAATGTTACCAGTTTCTCTGGATTGTCCATTTTGATTGCTCCTTTTGGTATTCTCTAACGTGTATGGTAAATATGTATGTGATGGTTGGAGACAATTTATACACTCGTTTTACAAGACAATCTTCACATGTTTAAATCAAGCGTATAAGCTTTCATCATGGGTTCAAATATTTTAGAAATGTTATTGATGGTCCACATGGCCTATCTTATACAGAGCTATCAATTACATTTAATGAACATCTCGTGTTTATTTTTTTGTTTCACAGCCTTGTCCGTCCCTTCAACCAAAACCAGAATGTAAACTAATTGATTCCAGATTGTTAAAAAACCGACAATGAAGACGTAATAATTAGATTGAACTTTCACTCCTGTGTTTTCATTAAAAGGACTAATTTGTGAAAAAGACCTGTTTCATGTTTCGTTTTATGGTTTGTGTTTTTTCTTTGAATTATCTTAATAGTTTTATGAATAAAAGAAATTTGGTTTGTCTTAAAATACAACTATCTCAGTTTTCAACGAGTATAGTAATTGAATATTATGTATATACGTCAAGCTGTATGTTGTGTAATATATATGATACAAAGCAAGTACGATTTCGTCTTATGTCAAACTATGCATATATTTAAAAAAAAAAAAGAAAAAAAAAAGTAACAGTCGTATTTAGGAAAAACGGGTTTTTTTTTATCAATATTTTGAAATAGGGTAAAGTACAAACGTAGACATGGTTTCAATTGCTCTGCTATTTCTATTTCTATAATCAATTATAGCATATATTAACATATCAAAATCAGGTGGAAATACGTACATATATAAATAAAAAAAAAAAAAATTAAAAAAAAAGTAGATATCAAATTTAGTGCGCACAACGCATTTCAGGAATAACCTTCATCAGGTACGTTACTG
>MJUT01028081.1:696854-729435 GCA_002080005.1 Gigantidas platifrons | reverse complement strand
TTGTAACACTTATAGATCACAAGATGTTGACTACAGAATGTTTGTAACACTTATAGATCACAAGATGTTGACTACAGAACGTTTGTAACACTTATAGATGACAAGATGTTGACTACAGAACGGTTGTAACACTTATAGATGACAAGATGTTGACTACAGAACGGTTGTAATGCTTATAGATGACAAGATGTTGACTCCAGAACGGTTGTAACACTTATAGATGACAAGATGTTGACTACAGAACGGTTGTAACACTTATAGATGACATGATGTTGACTACAGAACGGTTGTAACACTTATAGATGACAAGATGTTGACTACAGAACGTTTGTAAAACTTATAGATGACAAGATGTTGACTACAGAACGGTTGTAACACTTATAGATGACAAGATGTTGACTACAGAACGTGTGTAACACTTATAGATGACAAGAAGTTGACTACATAATGGTTGTAACACTAATAGATGACAAGATGTTGACTACAGAACGTTTGTAACACTTATAGATGACAAGATGTTGACTACAGAACGGTTGTAACACTTATAGATGACAAGATGTTGACTACAGAACGTTTGTAACACTTATAGATGACAAGATGTTGACTACAGAACGTGTGTAACACTTATAGATGACAAGATGTTTACTACAGAACGTTTGTAACACTTATAGATGACAAGATGTTGACTACAGAACGTTTGTAGCACTTATAGATGACAAGATGTTGACTACAGAACAGTTGTAACACTTATAGATGACAAGATGTTGACTACAGAACGGTTGTAGCACTTATAGATGACAAGATGTTGACTACAGAACGGTTGTAACACTTATAGATGACATGATGTTGACTACAGAACGGTTGTAATACTTATAGATGACATGATGTTGACTACAGAACGGTTGTAGCACTTATAGATGACAAAATGTTGACTACAGAACGTTTGTAACACTTATAGATGACAAGATGTTGACTACAGAACGGTTGTAACACTTATAGATGACAAGATGTTGTCTACAGAACGTTTGTAACACTTATAGATGACAAGATGTTGACTACAGAACGGTTGTAACACTTATAGATGACAAGATGTTGACTACAGAACGGTTGTAGCACTTATAGATGACATGATGTTGACTACAGAACGGTTGTAACACTTATAGATGACAAGATGTTAACTACAGAACGTTTGTAGCACTTATAGATGACAAGATGTTGACTACAGAACGGTTGTAACACTTATAGATGACATGATGTTGACTACAGAACGGTTGTAATACTTATAGATGACAAGATGTTGACTATAGAACGGTTGTAACACTTACGCTTTTGGGGTTGGAGGAAAGCTCAAAAGAAATCACATACACTAACAGAAATAACAGCATATACATGACCAGTACAATACTGTGTCACTGAAGAGTTATGGATACTAACGACTAGCTAAGAGGACAGAATATGACTATATAGACCAATATTTTGATATAAAGTTCTGTCATCCCGGACATTTCCAATGTTGCAATGTAAGGCGTTACAATCATCCATGACATTTCCAATACTATAACGTTAGAAACATTGCAATCAACCCGGACACTTCCAATGATATAAAGTTGTTACGTCATAATATTCATTTTTTATGGGAAGGGGTGGGTCTAACATGTTCGGAGCTGCATTGGAAAACTATACATCGACCTAGTTTGACCAACTGTGTACATATATCATTGATTGTTTGTTTGTTTGTTTGTTTGTTTGCCTGATGGTGTTTAACGCCACTTTCAACAATATTCCAGTTATATCGTGGCGGTCAGTTTTATTGGTGGAGGGGACCGGAGGACCCGGAGAAAACCGCCGACCTGTCGTAAGTCACTGATAAACTTTATCACATACAGATATTATTGAACAACTAGTATTCTCGAAGATGACAACAAATCATTGTAATGTATCTCGACGTTAATCATATACCAACGAGAATAAAACATCGACCTGACCTTGACATTATACAGTCGTAGATGTAAATGGATCAAAATATCCATTAAGTTTCAGCAAACATTCTTTCTAACAAGTATCACTTGCTTCATTCTTGGAAAGACATCCACATCACTTGAAATGTTTCTGAACCAATATAGGGGTGAGTTATGGGTATGGTGTTTAACGCCACTTTCAACAATATTTCAGTTGTTATATCGTGGCGGTCTCAATCAATATACAGTTAACCCTGTGTTATATGACCTTCCAATCGAACATTGAATTAATGTCACATAAGACAGACGGTCATTAAGTATAGGTTTAATAACTTGAAATACAATGTGAAGATAAATTAAAATACAAGTTAGTGCTTACTAGAGGTGGCCACTAAAATAAGGCTTGACTGTATGGGAGGGTTTGACGATACCACAGAGGTGGTCACTAAAGTAAGGCTTGACTGTATGGGAGGGTTTGACGATACCACAGAGGTGGTCATTAAAGTAAGGCTTGACTGTATGGGAGGGTTTGACGATACCAAAGGGGTGGTCACTAAAGTAAGGCTTGACTGTATGGGAGGGTTTGACGATACCAAAGAAGTGGTCACTAAAGTAAGGCTTGACTGTATGGGAGGGTTTGACGATACCACAGAGGTGGTCACTAAAGTAAGGCTTGACTGTATGGGAGGGTTTGACGATACCAAAGAGGTGGTCACTAAAGTAAGGCTTGACTGTATGGGAGGGTTTGACGATACCAAAGAGGTGGTCACTAAAGTAAGGCTTGACTGTATGGGAGGGTTTGACGATACCAAAGGGGTGGTCATTAAAGTAAGGCTTGACTGTATTGGAGGGTTTGACGATACCAAAGAGGTGATCACTAAAGTAAGGCTTGACTGTATGGGAGGGTTTGACGATACCAAAGAGGTGGTCACTAAAGTAAGGCTTGACTGTATGGGAGGGTTTGACGATACCAAAGAGGTGGTCACTAAAGTAAGGCTTGATTGTATGGGAGGGTTTGACGATACCAAAGAGGTGGTCACTAAGGTAAGGCTTAACTGTATGGGAGAGTTTGACGATACCAAAGAGGTAATCAACATCCGTAAATCGGAGGAGGACATGCAAACAATGGTCAAAGAAAAGAGACAAAAGGACAAACAACGATCTACAAAACATACACATAAAACTAAAGATCGAGTAACACGAATCCCATTAAAAACAGGGGGGAAAAGGGGGGGGGGGTCCTTGGGCCAAATATATATCTTCAGCATTCAAAATGTGAAGTCTTTCGATATAATATGTTTTCTTTTTTTTTCCCACGATTAATGAATATCTTGTTTTTCCTCTCTGTATATAAATTACCTTACCTAATTAACAGAGATAACCCGAACAATATTGAAACCTTACGCTATAATTTACACCTGAAACGGACACGAAATATAATACGGTTTCCATGTAAATGTAGAAAATTGATCACTTTTTGCCTGAAAATTAAAACAAAACACCTTCAAATTTCCTGATAAAAACGTGATCAGTGTGATTTACTGACGTCTTGTATATAGATAATTGAATTTGTATAAGTTCTTCTGTGTGATCAAACGCACGTTTTTACTTCTTCATCGGATGATTGAACGGTTATTTAAGTCGTTTTGATCAAATTAGATGATTACATTTTTATTTAAGACGCAAAAATA
Source organism: Gigantidas platifrons (assembly GCA_002080005.1). Taxonomy (NCBI): domain Eukaryota; kingdom Metazoa; phylum Mollusca; class Bivalvia; order Mytilida; family Modiolidae; genus Gigantidas; species Gigantidas platifrons. The sequence goes on along the minus strand of MJUT01028081.1, from coordinate 725,786 downwards.
TGATCGTGAGTTGTCCAACATCTCTTAATCGACCCAAAATTCAAGCTTATGTTGAACATAATTAATAAAAATCAACATGATAGTTACAAGTTTCAAATAATCTATCAAAGCGAGGCTAGAAAATGTGTATTGCATTGTTTAAAAGTGGATATTTAAACGCGTCGTACACACTATCTACGTTGCTCTATTAAATCAGTCAGTCACCATGCACATAAAACCAAATTAAGCAATTCATATATAGCAAATTCGTTTTACTTTCATTTCAGATCTTTAGAAATGAAAATTTGATTAATTGATAAAGATATGATATGGTTTAATAAATATTTGAAGTAATTATTCGTGAAAAGATGCAATACCCGTAAAGTACAATTATAATTAGATTGCCAATACGTTGAACTTTCGTTCGAAAACATATTTGTCGAATTTAGTTACAAGTTATAACACAAAAAGAACAATGGATATTTCTTTTATGTGTACAATAATGTATATACTGATCATTTACAAACTTCTACAAGAGTAACATGACGGATGGCATATGTGGAGCAGCAACTGCTATCCTTCCGGGGCACCTGAGTTCACTCCTGGTCTGAAGTAGGGTTCGTGTTGTTCGATCTTTAGTTTTCTGTGTAGTATTTTGTCGATTGCTGTTTGTACTTTTGTCCTTTTTCTTTTTGACATTGTGTTGTCTATCATTCTGATTACCCCTTTGGTATCTTCAAACTCTTCTTAGCAGAATTTCATCTATATCGTGGAATGAACATTTCCTAGTCTATTTAACCCTTAGAAATAAGACTACATTAATCGAAATATTGTTAGTAATAAATTAATTTTTAGGACAAAATTTAAATATTAATCTGTTCATATCATAGGTTTGTAAGCTAGTTCACTACTGGTTTATCGTTCACATAACATTCTCAGTATTTCACGGGCATCTCTGTAAGAACCATATTTATATAATCAGAAATAAGGACCATAACATTAAAATTATCTCACAAAAATAGTAAGGGTAGTCCGAATCACATGTCTACTGTAGATATGTTTGTATTATCTAGGGATTATTTAATTTAATTATGTATTTCCTATTGCAACACGGTGAAATGTGTTATTGTTTGCTTGTTTGATTGATGGTGTTTAACGCCACTTTCAACAATATTTAAGTTATATCGTGGCGGTCAGTTTTATTGGTGGAGGAAACCGGAGTCCCCGGAGAAAACCACCGACCTGTCGCAAGTCACTGACAGACTTTATCACCTAATGTTGTACACCTCGCCCTGATCGAGATTCGAACTCACAACATCAATGGTGATAGGCACTAATTGCATAGGTAGTTGCCAACTACCATACGATCACGGCCACGACGGCCCCGAAATGTTTTTAAATCTACCGTAAATATAACAAAAACCGTAACTGATTATTTCTTTGATGTCTTCAAACATGACTAAAAAAAAGTAGTCCAGATACGTATTGTATATTAATACCTTAGATGAGGTCAAGTGTAATGACATTTAGATATATACACACTCAATACAGTAGATGAGGTAAAGTGTAATGACATTTAGATATATACACACTCAATACAGTATCATGAATATGAAAGAAAATAGTTCTTATAGTTTTGTACAATGAGAACGTGTATGAATACAATCAAAAATAAAACAATACCATAGTATCAGCACAGTTCCAAAGTCCAATATTAAAATCGTAGAAAGACGCAATATCGATATCGCTATCACCTAACACACATATACATGCCCGCTCACTTTCCTGGTCAATAAAGGCACTTCAATAAAAAAAAAGGGCCCGGGTGACTCAACGAGTTAGGTAGTTGGATTATTTAACAACTCATACAAACCTATCACCAATACGACGTGGGTTCGTGCCTGGCTTTGTGAATTACAAAAAGGGTGCACTCGACTCGCAACCGCAAGTGGTAAAGCTTGTCCATGGTCGGTGGTTCTCTCCCGATACACCGGCTTCTTCCACCACTAAAACTGATATAGCTGAAATACTGTCGAATGTGGCGTTAAACACAATAAATCAAATCAAATCAATAGAAAAAAGACACGGGGTTAAACTACTTTTATGGCCACAAACTTCCCCTCTTAGAGAAATGATGCGGTCATGCAAGTGTTTTCCACCTGTGAAGAAAATGTTATCTCTGACATATAACAGCACGAACTGTTACAGTTCTTCTGTTACAATTGGTATATCACGTACAGTAACAAACAGTTATCATACATACATCAGAGTTTTAAACTGTCAACATTTTTATTAATAAGTTCGAAATCGTCAAATGTCAATATTAATACTATATGTTTACTTGCCTCAGCTTTTGTAATGGATAATAAAAGAAACATCTTTTTACGTTTATTTTTCAAATACAACCACACGTGTTTTTATTTATTTATATGAAGTGGGCCATCCAAAGTATAACACAGGTGTTTTATAAGAAAAATAAAAACATACAATTGATTAAGTACTAAATAAATGAATGTAGAAAAAAAACAAGAACAGACAACAACAAAAATAGAAATATATAATTGATTACATAGAAACGCAAGACATCATGTGAGTACAGAGTCGCTTTTACTTTTGAGTGGTTAAAATATATGACCATAAAATGTATATTCGACTTGTTAGGATCAGATTACACTTCCTGTGGTCATTATATAACGAATACAGCATTCCTATTCACACTTGAAATAACAGTAAGGCCTGGGTGGCTCAATGAGTTAGATAGTTGGATTACCTAACAACTCATACAAGCCTATCACCAATACGGCGTGGGTTCGCGTCCGGCTTTGTATATTCCAAAAATGGGTGCACTCGACTCGCAGCCGCAAGTGATAAAGTTTATCAGTTGCTTGCCCATGGTCGGTGGTTCTCTCCAGGTACTCCGGCGTCTTCCACCACTCGCCATGATATAGCTGAAATATTGCTGAAAGTGGCGTTAAACACCAAAAATCAAATCATCAAATCAAATCTTGAGACCGCTGTATCCAATAAGTAGTGTTCTGATGGGATGACCTTGGAGTCATAGTACAAAGATTACGGACTTTAAGCTGCATTACGTACGCTCACTGCCAAAAGATTGGGAAACCAAAGAAATGAAAAGTCAATGGGAGCAACTGAACCAAAGAACCTAACCAGAACATCCAATATCTGTTAAGGTTAGCTATGTTAGCTATGACATTAGTTTTAAGACATTATATTATTTAGTATACCAGGAACTTCTTACCCTTCCGGGGCACCTGATTTCACTCCCGATTTTTGGTAGGGTTCGTGTTGCTCAACCTCTAGTTTTTTTTCACCCATTTGGTATCTTCAAACTTTTCTAAGGAACTTTATTTAAAACATAAATGTATCAAATATATGGGTGGGATTTGTACAGATTACATTTACAACGAAATGTTTCGTTACGTATCCCTCTCCCGTGGGTGTTGTAATGATTACAGTTTAGGATATCGAGGGTCGATTCTAATTCGTGTCTTACCAGTGACTATGTACATTTGCAATTTGTTGCTTCTTTGTTACGCATAAAGCTAAGAACTATATCTCTAATGGTCAAACACACATAAACAACGAAAAATGTCAGTATAATTCATATGGGTGGTTTAATGATTTAATTTATTGTGTTTAACGCCACTTTCAGCAATATTTCAGCTATGGCGACCAGTTTTAGTGGTGGAAGAAGCCGGAGTACCCGGAGAGAACCACCGACCATGGGCAAGCAACTGGTAAACTTTATCACTTGCGGCTGTGAGTCGAGTGAATCCTTTTTATAATTTACAAAGCTGGGCGCGAACCCACTCCGTATTGGTGATAGGCTTGTATGAGCTGTTAGGTAATCCAACTGCCTAACTCATTGAGCAACCCGTGTTCTCTAATAATTTATATGGTAATGCACAGTAAGTGAATGCCAAGCACCATATTTATTCACGTCATTTTATTCCTTTCAAAGTTTGAATAATAAAATGGAAAACATCAAAATATCACACTTTCCTGACTTGATACAAGCATTTCAATCAAATGTTGTGAAGTTAAACTAGATTTATTAGCCTAAACTTCCCCTCTTAGTGAAATGGCGTAAACCAGTAGTGATTTTCTGCAAAACGTATATCTAATATAACCATGCACGCCCATAGATAGTTGGTTGATGTTCACTCCTTGTTATTTATATGCTATGATGTCCTTGTTTTTTTTATACAAGAGATTATGTTCCAGTGATACAATAGAACGTAAAACTCTACCCCAAGAATTATAATTTTGATGATAACACCTCTAGTCTCGTACACTATCATGTGTCCCACAGAGGTGAGAACAAAAAATAACTTCAAACTAGAAGCTGTCTGCATGCAGCTATAAACCTTTTTAATTCTAGACATGGATATAATGATATAACACACACTTTGTGGTAAGCAATTAAGTACATAAAAGTACACAAAAGTCGTCCTTAAAACCGCAAAACCACTATAACATGTTTCACAGCAATGTACATAATAAATTGAACATTTGTCTATTAGGTAAGAAATTATTAACGAAACTTTTTGGACTCTCTAATATCAATAAATACCATTGTTATTTCTTCTTCTAATCTTAACAAGAACACTGGTAGTCACCCTTTAAAATGTTACGCACTTTTAGTCACATTGCCCTTCAACTTTCCATTTCTTCAGAATATTGCCTGGTCTTATATTTTATTAGGAATGCATGATATACGTACGAAAAAGCGTGAAATAGGAATATAGACGTTTTGACCTACAAAAAAATAACACATCACGTATATAAAAGTTGAATAATTCTACAAAAAGATTTTGTTACTTTTTATTGATTGATTCACAATTTATATTTTTATTTTGTCCACTTAATTGTTAGTCTTGTCTGCGATTTACGTCTTCTGATTACCCCTTTGTAATGTTTTCTTCACATCATGTGCCGCATTGTTCACAGATTTACCTAGTATCGTGGCGATGACCATAAACGGGGTAGAAGTGTAATATTGATATTCTACAATATCTTTCACATCCTTACACAAATCAGAAATGGAATTCTAAACAATATTAAGAAACGTTAGAGAATCCAAAAAGGGCAATCAAAAATGGACAATGCAGAGAAACTGGCAACATAGGGTACACGAGACAAATAAATGTTAGAGAATACCGAAAGGTCAATCAAAAATGGTCAATGCAGAGAAACTGGTAACATAGGATACACAAGACAAATAAACGTTAGAGAATACCGAAAGGTCAATCAAAAATGGCCAATGCAGAGAAACTGGTAACATAGGATACACAAGACAAATAAATGTTAGAGAATACCGAAAGGTCAATCAAAAATGGAGAATGCAGAGAAACTGGCAACATAGGGTACACGAGACAAATAAATGTTAGAGAATACCGAAAGGTCAATCAAAAATGGACAATGCAGAGAAACTGGCAACATAGGGTACACGAGGCGAAGAAGAACAAAACAAAAACACAACACAGTATGTGTTGGACACCACTATACACAAACAAACACAAATATAGGTGTAACGTAAATAAGACCAAGTCTTTGTTAGAGATAATAAGAAGATAGTGAAGAGTTCACATATTCTGTAATCATTAATATCTCCTCTATAGAGTTGATCAGAATTGCTGAAGGAGGCATTGTCATACAANACAGATTTACCTAGTATCGTGGCGATGACCATAAACGGGGTAGAAGTGTAATATTGATATTCTACAATATCTTTCACATCCTTACACAAATCAGAAATGGAATTCTAAACAATCTTAAGAAACGTTAGAGAATCCAGAAAGGGCAATCAAAAATGGAGAATGCAGAGAAACTGGCAACATAGGGTACACGAAACAAATAAATGTTAGAGAATACCGAAAGGTCAATCAAAAATGGACAATGCAGAGAAACCGGTAACATAGGATACACAAGACAAATAAACGTTAGAGAATACCAAAAGGTCAATCAAAAATGGACAATGCAGAGAAACTGGTGACATAGGATACACAAGACAAATAAACGTAAGAGAATATCGAAAGGGCAATCAAAAATGGACAATGCAGAGAAACTGGTAACATAGGATACACGAGACAAATAACTGTTAGAGAATACCGAAAGGTCAATCAAAAATGGACAATGCAGAGAAACTGGTAACATAGGATACACGAGACAAATAAATGTTAGAGAATACCGAAAGGTCAATCAAAAATGGACAATGCAGAGAAACTGGCAATATAGGGTACACGAGACAAATAAATGTTAGAGACTACCGAAAGGGCAATCAAAAATGGACACTGCAGAGAATCTGGCAACATAGGGTACACGAGACAAATAAATGTTAGAGAATACCGAAAGGTCAATCAAAAATGGACAATGCAGAGAAACTGGTAACATAGGGTACATGAGACAAATAAATGTTAGAGAATACCGAAAGGGCAATCAAAAATGGACAATGCAGAGAAACTGGCAACATAGGGTACACGAGACAAATAAATGTTAGAGAATACCGAAAGGTCAATCAAAAATGGACAATGCAGAGAAACTGGTAACATAGGATACACGAGACAAATAAATGTTAGAGAATACTGAAGGGGCAATCAAAAATGGAGAATGTAGAGAAACTGGCAACATAGGATACACGAGACAAATAAACGTTAGAGAATACCGAAAGGGCAATCAAAAATGGACAATGCAGAGAAACTGGTAACATAGGATACACGAGACAAATAAACGTTAGCAAATACCGAAAGGGCAATCAGAGAAACTGGCAACATAGGGTACACAAGACAAATAAATGTTAGAGAATATCGAAAGGTCAATCAAAAATGGACAATACAGAGAAACTGGTAACATAAGGTACACGAGACAAATAAATGTTAGAGACTACCGAAAGGGCAATCAAAAATGGACAATGCAGAGAAACTGGCAACATAGGGTACACGAGACAAATAAATGTTAGAGACTACCGAAAGGGAAATCAAAAATGGACACTGCAGAGAAACTGGTAACATAGGATACACGAGACAAATAAATGTTAGAGAATACTGAAGGGGCAATCAAAAATGGAGAATGCAGAGAAACTGGCAACATAGGATACACGAGACAAATAAACGTTAGAGAATACCGAAAGGGCAATCAAAAATGGACAATGCAGAGAAACTGGTAACATAGGGTACACGAGACAAATAAATGTTAGAGAATACTGAAAGGTCAATCAAAAATGGACAATGCAGAGAAACTGGCAATATAGGGTACACGAGACAAATAAATGTTAGAGACTACCGAAAGGGAAATCAAAAATGGACACTGCAGAGAAACTGGCAACATAGGGTACACGAGACAAATAAATGTTAGAGAATACCGAAAGGTCAATCAAAAATGGACAATGCAGAGAAACTGGTAACATAAGGTACATGAGAAAAATAAATGTTAGAGAATACCGAAAGGGTAATCAAAAATGGACAATGCAGAGAAACTGGCAACATAGGGTACACGAGACAAATAAATGTTAGAGAATACTGAAGGGGCAATCAAAAATGGACAATGCAGAGAAACTGGCAACATAGGATACACGAGACAAATAAACGTTAGAGAATACCGAAAGGGCAATCAAAAATGGACAATGCAGAGAAACTGGTAACATAGGATACACGAGACAAATAAAAGTTAGCGAATACCGAAAGGGAAATCAAAAATGGACAACCAGAGAAACTGGCAACATAGGGTACACGAGATAAATAAATGTTAGAGAATACCGAAGGTGAATCAAAAATGGACAATACAGAGAAACTGGTAACATAGGGTACACGAGACAAATAAATGTTAGAGACTACCGAAAGGGCAATCAAAAATTGACAATCCAGAGAAACTGGCAACATAGGGTACACGAGATAAATAAATGTTAGAGAATACCGAAAGGTCAATCAAAAATGGACAAAGCAGAGAAACTGGCACATAGAATACACGAGGCGAAGAAGAACAAACAAAAACACAACACAGTATGTGTTGGACACCACTATGCGTAAACAAACACAAATATAGGTGTAACGTAAATAAGATCAAGTCTTTGTTAGAGATAATAAGAAGATAGTGAAGAGTTCACATATTCTGTAATCATTAATATCTCCTCTATAGAGTTGATCAGAATTGCTGAAGGAGGCATTGTCATACAAATACCCAACATATAGTAAGCCAAAATAGGACCTAGGATTGGCCCTTGAAGCTATGTCAGTCAGACTAAGGACGAATCGTGAAACTATACCTATACATATAGTTCTAAACTAAAGAAGAAAAAGATGAATCCTGAAACAAGACCCGTCAGAATAAGAATGAACCCTCAAACTAGACCTATCATTAATTCTAAATCAAAAAGATAAATCCTGAAACATGACCCGTCAGAATAAGGATGAACCCTGAAACTAGACCTATCATTAGTTCTAAACCAAACAAAAAAAAAAGATAATCCTGCAATTAGACTTTTCATTTATTATAATCAAATAAGGTTATGAATGAATCCTAATACTAGACTGGTCATGACTTTTAATCCAAATATTACTAAAGATGAGCCCTACAACTAAGCTAGTAGGACCAATGAAATGCCCTGAACCTACACTAGTAAGAACCGTGAAACTAGACTAGTAAGGACCCTGAACCTACACTAGTAAGAACCGTGAAACTAGACTAGTAAGAACCGTGAAACTAGACTAGTAACAACCGTGAAACTAGACTAGTAAGGACCCTGAAACTAGACTAGTAAGAACCGTGAAACTAGACTAGTAAGAACCGTGAAACTAGACTAGTAAGAACCGTGAAACTATACTAGTAAGAACCGTGAAACTATACTAGTAAGAACCGTGAAACTAGACTAGTAAGGACCCTGAAACTAAGTTGGTCGTTAGTTTTAAGAAATTTCATATGTATATTGTTAATATTATTTTACTATAAATTTGAATGGAATATGTTAATTATACATGTATGTTTAAACATACAGCATATGATTTCAATTACTATATAGTGTTGATTCTAGAAGTAATTATGGTAACGTTATACTAATGTGGTACCTATGGATGGTTCGTAGCTCTCATTTGTTTAGTGTTGTTGTATTTATTGGATATATAGTTTATGGTTTTACTTTATTTTTGTTGTTTGTTAACCACATCCTGGTGTTCACTACGACTTCAACTAAAATATTTGTGCCTGTACAATTTATATAATTCGGTGGTTTCGCCATGTCTCGCCCACTATTCCCTGTGAGATCACGTTATTCGAACTTTCATTGTCGTGTTTCTGATGTTGTTGTTGAAACGTTCCGTTATTCATACATATAGACTTTCTTTCCATAAATACATCTTCTGTTGACTTACGACAGGTCAGTAGTTTTCTCCACGTTCTCCGGTTTCCTCCACCAATAAAACTGACCGTCACGATATAACTGAACTATTGTTGAAAGTGGTATCTTCAAACTCTTCGTACACACCATAACCCTAACTGCTTACCCTTCCGGAGCACCTGAGTTCACCCCCGGTTTTTAGTGAGGTTCGTGTTACTTGATCGTTAGTTTTATATGTATGTTTTGTAGATCATTGTTCGTCCTTTTGTACTTTTTGTGTTGTCTGTTCTTCTTTGATATACGGTTTCTGATTACCTCCCTTTGGTATCTTCAAGCTCTTCATACATCTTCTGTGTCGAATTTGCAAAAATCTCTGATATCTAAGTTGTCAGCTGAATAAGGTACTGATTAGTTATTATTAATTTTTAAGATTTTATGGAATATTCAGAGTTAACTATTCATGTTCTTGTGGGATTAACCAAGTAGGATTATGGGAATGGTGTTTAACGCCACTTTCAACAATATTACAGTTATATCGTTGGTGTCTAGTACACCTCGCTATCAGCGGTTTCGAACTCACAACTCTAGTGGTGATAGGCACTGATTGCAGTTAACCAAGTAGGACAAGAAGGAAAAATCAATTATTCTTGTCTTGAATTCCTGGTACAGTGGCTACATAAACCGTAGTATCCAGAGAAAAAACCACCGACCTGCAGCAAGTCATATAATGTTGTATCGAGTTTGAAATAGGAATATTACACTGTGTTGCAAACAAAATATAAGAATATTACCGTTTACATACTATATAAAAAAAAATTCTTACAGATTTACTTTGTTTGAAATAATTCCATTTTGCTATGTAGATAGTGTACTTTGTCATTATATAACAAAACAGTTATGCATAATTAAGTATACACCTAATATGTAAAATTGGTTTTCTACAGTTTCCCAATAGCTATCAAAATCTACGATCTTCCGGTTTTTTTCAATGAAACAAATAACTTCCTCTAACATTGTTTTTCGTTGCACTAATTTTGTCTAGTCCATCCAGATTGTGTTTTGTCCTGCATAACCTTGTATGCTTATGGTGTCTATATATTGTAGAGGAAATCCGATGTTCAGATTTATGCAAATTGCATGTAGTATGTTCATTATTTGTTTAGAAATGTATTAGAGCTAATACAAATAGCCTGTGCTCTTCATTTAGTCCTGTGAAAGGCACATTAGATACTTGTATGGAGAAATACGAATTGCCAAACCCCATTGGAATAGCAAAATCTAAATTTTATATATGTTTAACCAATAAATGCAAACTACACGTGAAGACGCAATTAAACGTCATTTGGCAATTTTAATCAATGTCATCTACAAATTAATTGTTTAATATTGAAATATTAAAAAGTAATTATTATATTAATATATAGTTTGGATATCTGACATTATCAGAAAATATTGGTTTTTATGTTGTGGATCTTAAACAAAAATGACAGAAAATATATAAATCATTTTATTGATATTTAATTATCTGCCAACATCACTGTCTGCAACAAGAACAGTTTGATTATTTTGTTAATCTTTTGCATTAAAAAAAACTCAAATTGGCGCGTTTATCAGATAATAAAATGAAGAAAAAAGACAAAAAAGATCATACTGTCGGAACAATTCTAAAAACCAATAGAATAATCGTAGGAAATCGATACCACTAACTAACACATATGTACATGACCGCTAATTGTTCTTACTTGAATATACGATAATTCTTTACTACTTTTCATGCTATAATATGTGTGTGAACATGTGCATATACGAATTCATACGCTTTTAATGTTCCGTGTTAAAAATAGAAATTGTTATGTGATTGCCATTAGCGTACCGCACACATTTTTTTTTTTTTTTAATGTTCAATATTTCCTGTTTTATAATTGATATGTAGAATATGTCAGTAATTGTAAATATGATAAGAAATAAAAATAAGTATTGGACTATATAGTATAGTAGGCATAAATTTAAACTCTCCTGAACAGGTGTGGTTTTCATATAGAAATAAATTTATTGAAACTGAAATGATATTTTTGAAATATATTGTATATGTGTGCTAGGAGTATAAATTTTGCAACTCTCTATGATTTTTCAATTGGATCTTGTTCCGACAGTGTGGTATGTTTTATTTTCATTTTGTTGTTGCATCACTTTGCGCTTCATCATTTATGACAAACGGGGTGCGATTAAGATTCCAATTTTTTTGTAGCGTCTCTGTATATTGTAAAGATAGTTGCTACGATAATATTGACCATGTCATAATTAGATTGTAACTAGATTAATACGACGGTGTCACTAGTGGAGCAGGAACTGCTTAACCTTCCGGAGCACCTGAGTTCACCCGCTGTTTTTAATGTGGTTTGTGTTACTTGATCTTTAGTTTTATATGTATGTTTTGTTGATCATTGTTTGTCCTTTTGTACTTGTTCTTTTGGCCATTGTGTTGTCTGTTCTTCTTCGATATACGGATTCTGATTGCCCCTTTGGTATCTTCAAACTCTTCTTACACTTTATGCCTAATGTGAGAAGTTCAAATTGCGTAAATACAATTCCGAATGAAATTCCTATAAGACTGTAAAAGTAACTTGCTGCATTGAGTAACGACGACAGGAATAATCCCACAATGCTGGTGGACTTATCCTCATACAAGGGTATCATCAGCCCAGTATTCAGAGAAATAAAATGAAAAAAATAAAAAAAATACCACACTGTCGGAACCATTGCAACATCCAATCGAATAATCCTAGTAACAGAGGAAAAATAGATACGTCTAAAACATAAATACATCACCGCTCACTTGGCTTAGAACATAAATACATCACCGCTCACTTGGCTTAGAACATAAATACATCACCGCTCACTTGTCTTAGAACATAAATACATCACCGCTCACTTGGCTTATAACATAAATACATCACCGCTCACTTGGCTTAGAACATAAACTACAATAAAGACGTGGTGGCTGGAATAAAAACGTAGATATCAAAATAAGTGCGCACGGCGCGTTTATTAATGTTATGTAATTATTATTAAAACTATCTTTTTTATAGATAACCTTAGACGACTTTGGTTATCGTGTTTAGTCCATTTTGGTATTCTTGCTCCAGATGAATTTTAAATTAGTCGGCTTTCCAAGCTTTCGACTTTGAGCATACCTGATGGTGGTTATTCCAGAAACGTGTCGTGTGCAACAAATTAGATATCTGTAAGTTTAAAATGAGTGGCCATATAAGAGCAATGATGGTGGTCATATACCGTATTTATAATTGACTATAAAAACAGATTGGTATACAATGTATTAACAATACCAATTCTGTTCTTATAAAAAGGGGGACTACTCTATTAAAACAATCTATGACATTGAAACATAACAAGGGGGACTACTCTATTAAAGCAATCCATGACATTGAAACAATAAATATGCGGTGACGGTATGTGTACATGAAAAATGATGGTGAAGATTTTGTGACAAAATCATACAATAAGGACCTTCATTTATATGCCATGATAAAAAGCTGAGTCTAAACATAGTTGATATCAGATTCACAAAAACGTGTACAAAGATCTAAAATTTGTAATCCAATAATCAAATATGATCAAAACTAGGAGTTACTGACAGCCAACACTGAGAACAAACACATTATAATAGTATCGTAACAAACACGTTATAATGTAAATTGTCCATGGACTTCGAAAATGTAAAACAATTCTAATACCACAAGTCATGACGTGTTATCTATTGGCCAAAATGGCATCGTTAGACCCACTCAGGTAAACATGTGGTTAAAATACAGTAACACTAATTATCTTGTTAATATGATTAACGGTTATGGATTATCGGTGTTTAACACCACATTTTACAATATTTTAGTTATATCGTGGTTGTCAGTATTATTTAATGCTGGGCAGTATTATTTTGTATAATACCTGCTTATGAGTGGGAATCGAAGTCGCAACTGATTGTGTAATAAATGCTAGGGTTACCCTTTCTATGTTAATAGATAAAAAAAATATACATTCTTATTTGAACCGTTAACGACACTAAAGGAAAACAAAGAATGTCATATTTTCCTAGATTTAATCATGATACGAATAACATAAATGTGTTATATTGTCTTGTTGATGTTCATGTGTCTTAAAAAGAGTTTGAAGATACCAAAGCGGTAATCAGAAGCCGTAAATTGAAGAAGGACAGACAACACAGTGGCCAAAAGGACAAACAAGGATCTACAAAACATTACATAGATAATTAAAGATCGAGCAACACCATTTCTGTTTTCTATGTTTCAAAGATCATTTGTGGTATCATAATACAAGAAACACAAGTTCTATGCCTTTATATTGGAATCGTGCTGTGTATGTATCGTCTTATGTGTTCATACTCGAGAGAAGCAAATTATTCTACTTTATTAGGATATTTTTCACCCTCGATGTTTAAATTTCCAAATATAATGTTCTTCACAAGTTTTATAAGATTTTTGCTTTAACTTTCTATGCGTGAAACTAGCTATAATTAGTGCAGAAATATCTCAATCTATTCGAAATAAAAGGATAATCTATATCAATATTGGCACTTTCAAAGAACCATGCAAACTTATTTTATTTATTTCATATCAATACATATATCAGCCATTCCCGTGATTTAGTTGACTTACTTTATTGTTGCCTCTTTCCTTCACTGTCGCTATGTCTCATTTTTGTATTTGTTTTTATTCGTACATTGGATTGAAATTTTAATCAATTTTCCACAACATTTGATATATGTTAATTAAATTATGAAAAGACGTGATTTGTTCATCCTTCCTTTGTTGTATATACATGTATAACCATCAAAACAAATTAATGTATAATATTTTAACAACGAATTCGTGTGTATTAAAATACGAATCGAACACATGACAGGCAGCAATCAACTGAGGTTTTTTTTTTATATTAAGGTAATAATAGCAGGCAGTGCGATTATCCAATGAGTCATTTTTTTTCTTTCTTAATAAATGGTAATGGTGTACCCAATTTCATGCTTATTATTTATATAAAATAGTTCTTTTTTCTCTCTTCTTTTCTGCTGTCATCTATTGAATACTTTAACAAATTTTAAACAATTGACATACATTCTGCAAAATAATATTTCTGAATTTAATAATTATTTGCATGACACACTCAAGTCCATAAATTTTACTATTTGTACTATAATTAAATTCTTTAAAGGTAATTAGTGCCAAATAGTTTCACCTATTTTTAATAAATGTCTCATTGCAGTAAAGCCACCCCGAAATACCAAGTTAGCTTTGGAGTGAAAACTATTTCACTATACATCAATTAAAAAGCATTAGACCTCGGTTTATCAGATTAAAACATCACTAATTCAGGCACCAGCTTTGAATAAACTGTTTTATCAACTGTTTTAAACAAAATAGAACCATCAAATTAAGGATATTTGTTGACATTTATTTAGACAAACAAAATAAAAACATTAACATAAATAATCTTAACTGCAGCAGGCCTTTGTAACAGTATCTGCGTCGGGTCTTTAAGCCTACTGCGTTCGTTCATTCGCGAAGAGTCAAGTGGTACGAATAACACATTTAACGAACAATTTGATATGCTCATTGCACTTTGCCCCATCTCAGCTTACACCTCTGCTTATACGTTGAATATCTGAGTATGCAAGTAATATTATATTACTAGCTTCAAATGAAAGCTTGATACATGAATATTATGATATAATGATACCATATTATATCGTATATTTTTTTAATTGTTTTATTATGTTTCGTTGTAAGATCAGTGACTTTTGCAGTTTTGAGATCTATGTTCTTCAGCACTTGATTGTGACCTTTGCCCTTCAGTGTCACTAAGATGTTCTACATTAACAATATTATTGTCATTATCGCCTGTAGCACTTTCTATGCTATCATTACTGTCCTCATTATGACACCGGGAGGCAGCACGCATTTTTTGTTCTACAAGAAACCCTATAGGTTGTGTAATTGGATACAAAGGCATCATACCTAGTCCTAAAGCGTTCACTGATTTGCTCGCTTGAACACGTGGATATTTTGAATTAGGTCGTCTGCCTCTTGGAACTTTTGGCGCTTCTAATAAACTATCAATACTAAATGAAAATTTTCTATCAGCGTCATGATCACTTGTAGAAG
The DNA here is from genome assembly GCA_002080005.1 of Gigantidas platifrons. Lineage (NCBI taxonomy): Eukaryota > Metazoa > Mollusca > Bivalvia > Mytilida > Modiolidae > Gigantidas > Gigantidas platifrons. The sequence goes on along the minus strand of MJUT01028081.1, from coordinate 710,261 downwards.
ATTCATTGCCACTCGTGTCTTCTGATCCTGAATTGTCTGAGGAGTGTGAGCAGTCTGAACTGTCCCTCATATGATCGTCATTAGAAACTCCATCCACATGTGAATCTGTTGAACCCTCGTTTATTGGTTTGCCATCTTGTAATGACTTTCTTTTTTCTTCTAATTTTTTCAAACGATCTTCTTGTTTCCTTCTTTTCTTTTCCTGTCGTTCTATTTCTTTTCGTTTTATTTCTTCTGGGTCCATAGGAGCACCACTACATGTCTGTGGATGAGCATTATGGGCAGGTCTTCCAGGACCTTTTTTAGTGTGTTCCTTCTTTCGCCATTTCGCTCTTCTGTTTTGAAACCACACCTGAAATGATGATGTTCGATATGAAATTATAAATATAACAAGACAATTTTTATGTCAATTGATTTTTGTGCTATTATTTGATAATCTGGGAAATTATATTTGTATTTGTTTGTACATATATAATCAATGATTAATTTCGAACTGTTTTCTGAGAACTGCTTGGTTAATATATAATATTATATACTTTGATTATTTCTGTTCTTTTTTATATTTTGATAATGTCTAAATCGTTAGAAAATAATTAAATATTTATAGATGTAATGTACTAGTATATATTTGATCTTTATTTCAAATAGCTGGGATATTTTGTTTACCTTGAAGGAAAATGTAATACAAATTAATATTTCATTTTGAAATTCTAATAATTCTGTTGATGATTTTATTTTCAATCAAATGGTATCATTTAATAAATATTTAATTTTGTACTCAGGTAATCTTTATGATAAATTATTTATTTACTAAGTATATCTTTACTTTATTAATTTTTTTTATGTTATAGTTGGTTTAAATATGAAATTTAGATGTGTTTTCAAACAAACAAAATCCTGACTGACATGCATTCTCAAAACGACGAATGATAGATAAAGTTAAGATTTTAACTAACTGATCCGTCATAAACAAAATATATATAATTAATGAACTAAAAGGCATAGCTCAAACTTTAATAGATTAAAACAAAAATAGATATTTGATCTTAAAGTTGCAAAAATTAATTTATATTTGTTATCGAAACGTATCAACTTTAAGGAGTTCAATGATTGTATTTTGATTGAATTATTTACTTCTTGTTAAAAAAAAAAAGCTTTACACCCGATAGCAATGATAATAAAGGTTAAGTTGGAAAAAAAATGCACAGAGCCATATCCCCGTCACATCCAGTCATAGAATTAATGGGGAAGAAAGACAGAACAGCTAACATTGATCTGAGTAGATTTTATTCCTCATAGACAAAGGGCAAGCCGTGTCACAACTAATGCTTGCTATTAGTAGAGTAACTTTGTGTGAAATGTAGAACAAAGACATGTATGGTTGAACAAAGTCACATTGGAACAATGATTACACACTTTTTTAACTACCAGTACGTAATTTTGTTAAAGTATAAAAGGTCTTTGGTTTAAGATCATACTTTCAAATACTTTTTAAAGGTGTATCATTTTCACTTAAATTAAGGGGTACGCTTTATTTTAATTGAATTAAGGTTTCATTTGCCCAGATGATACAGACCAAAATTACAGGGTAGGTTAGTAAACCGACACAAGGCAACTCGTTAAATAGTTTATTGTGTACATTTTAATTTATACTTTGTGAAGGATTCTTACACCGCATATGTTTCCCGCTTGTTGATACGTCCAATTTAGAAATAATTTATGAGAGGGTCCGGGTATAGATTTTGTATTTAACGATGTAAATTTTGGATGCCTGATATGGATTGATGTCTTATTTGTCATGTAAAATATAGTATCAAAAAAGTCATAAAAATAAAATTAAAATCACATTTATATATCTTATAGTATTTTTCTTTGTAAATTGGTATCAATTTTGTTTTTGCTATGAATATTCATATCAGTTTTTTTATGAACAGATTTCAAATACAAACCAAATGTTAATGAACAAAAAAAAAAAAAANAAAAAAAAATTAAAAAAAAGAGAGTGTCGCGGTACGTGAAAATTTATGAACGTTGGTATTATTATTATTTTATTATTTTCTATTTGTTATTGTTTTGATATTTTTGGATTTTCTTACATGAATTCATGGTTGTTGTTTTTTTTTCTTTTCTTATTTTCAACAATATTTGAAAGGAAACAAATTAATAACAGTTTTATGATATCTATCAAATGTTAAATATATGAATTTCATTTTAGATTATCAATTTGTTTGTGAATAAATATGACAAGATATGTATACGATATAGTCAATTATAACAATAAGCAGGAATATCATTGATGAATATCTTGTCGATATTTGTAAAAACATTTGTTTTGAATTGCTATTATGACATGAAAATCGTCATTATTACAATACTTTTCTTTTATTATTATTATATAATTATGAATTATATCACTGGAATAATTATTGTATTAACATCACACTTTGGATGTTATCTTTATTGATAAATTGACACCAAAATAAAGAGAGAAATTAGAAATTAAACATTTTGAATGTCGATCGAAATTTGAAGGTTCAGTTTTAGCAATACCCCGACTGATTGCATCTCGACGCTGCGTGAGGTTACGAGATTGAATTATGTCAATCACGCTTGTAAGTCAGCTTTTAAGTACAAGAAAAAGTCGCTTTACAAATGAATATATTTAACAATAAATAAGTGACGGTTTACATCATGTGACAGGTTATGCCCTGCACCAGGGGCCAGTTTTGGGGGGAATCAGAAACTGTAATTAGTGTTAGAGGACATGATAAGATTGTATTTAATGTAAAGTTCTGTTGTTTATTTCAATAAATGTATTATTTCAGACCACACATGTATATTCATTCTTTATTATAAGTAAGGAATATTTTGGCATTTTCTTTACCTACTATTGAAATATTGTTGAAAGTGTCGTGAAACACCACAACCCTAACTCTAACCCTTTACTTACTATATAATTTACGTGATTCAATAGTTAACTGAGATATGTTTCTGGTATTATTTTTCAATGAGGATAAAATGTTAACATATACTTGAATACATTTAGACACCCTGTTTATTGAATTCAATTCATATGTTTCTTATTTTTTTGTATTTCCTTTGTGTTACTCACGCATGACACCTACAATACTTGAGAAAAAAAAATAGGAATGTTTTGCATAACAAAGAAATATTGTGTGTCTTATTACAAAAGGTCGTCTACCAGAAACAAAATGGTTAACGTTATATGTCTGTTTTTTCAATGTTTTCTTTAAGATATTTTTATTATTTAATTTAGGATGATGTTTGTGTGATATATATTTTTTTATTTAGATTCTGTGTTGTATTTTTTTAAACAAAACATTGTTTTTCGTGAAATAAATATAAATAATATATCAGTATTTGTAAGCTAAATATCATTGTATTCATCTCTGTATATATTATAGAAGGAAATATTAATGGTCGTTTTAATTTCTACTGTTTCTACTGGTTACCCCTTTGGTATCTTCAAACACTTCTTTAAGCGGATTGGTTGTGTGTGCTTTAAGTTTTGTAAATAAAGACTGGTTTTATCATAAATTAATTTATCTTACATTCCTTGAAAATATTACCATAACTATATTTTACATTAAAACGGTGACTTCTTCTCTATTCAAAACATTCAAGAATTTCTAGTTTTCTTGTCGTTTGCATTTTTCGATGACCATGAACATGCATATATTAAATATACACACACAAAAACTGCCTTCTTGTTTACGTTTTTTCTTACAGTCCATAAAGATTTCCTGACAAAATATCGTTGGGATATGATTTCCAAAAGACAAAGGGGTTTTGTTCTTTGCGACGTATATTAGAATTTAAAGTGGCAACTTTTGAAATGTCTTAAGAAAGAAAACAGGTACTTAAAATGCCGTAATTCTTGAATTAGACTTTAAAATGTAAGATGAACCTCATATTCCTCAAAATAGTCCATTTATCTAATTGATTTACAATTTTCCAAATAGACTTAATAGTAATATAATATTGTTTAACGTTATTCTTGCGGGGCTAATTATTATGTTTGGTTTGGTAAATAATAAATCAAAAAATAACACCCTAGATTTACGGTGCTCTGCCACGAAATGCGGAACTCTTCTTTTAAGTTTTTGTCTAATAAAGATTTCAAACATACTTCAAACATACTGAAGTGATTTTATCTTAAGATAAGGGTGAAAAATCATACTTCTTAAATAATTTAAATTAAAAGACAAAACTATGTTTTTCTGTATATGCAGAAGAATCATGTTTCACAGGGAATTGTTAAAAAAAACAAGATCAAAAGAAAAATCAGCTTTTAATTGAATTCCTGTTGAGTAGCTAATGACGGTCTTACATTAAATGTTTCTTGCTTTATCTGTGTTTTTTTTTGTATGTATATTTCTGACTGAAAGAAATTCTTAGTCTTATCTCTCAAAATTAATTAAAGAACGTGTACACTGGTTGATTTTGTTGTTGATACCACCAGATGACTGTCATGTTGTAAGTCTTTCTTGTTTTAAATTGTTTTTGTCAACGCAAGCGTTAATGTGCCTAAGTTAATTGGAAAATAAATTGGTTACTCAAATTTAGAAGGAAAAGAGAAAATTAATGTTTAAACACTATTTATTTGGTTTTAAACAAATTTGTTTATAAATATTCAATTTTAGGGTTTTTACCAAACAGTCTACAACAAAAAGTCGATATGGCGCTGATGATATAACTTAACATTGTTGTGAGCTATCCTTACTGCATATTACTTATTTGTACATGTATTTGCATTGAGAAGCAGTAAATAAATTACAAGCTTATATGTAAATATCTTCTGATAGGAATAATATGGTCAAGGCGTTTGTTCTGGACCGCTGTTTGACAAATTGAACCGATTTTTTTTAAATAGAATAAATAATTCGTTAAAATACGATTTGATGTGTTACAAACAAATACTGGTTGAGCTGTGCTAAACATAAGAGTCAATATTTTACCAGTAAAATTTTCTATACAGGGATACGAAGAGAGTAAATATCTAGATGACCGCTTTTCCTGGGTATCAATACTTCAAACGACTATATCAATGTCTGTTTAAGTAATTATGCAAACGATTGAAATACAATTTAATAATAAATTTCATGTGTTGAGTTTATGGTTAATTTTGGGAAAATTAATATATTTTACATGAATAATATACAAGGATATTGATTTTTATTAAGATTGTTTAATATTCGTAGTGTACTGTTTTATTTTTTAATTTGAAATTTTGATTAATTGTTTATTCATCAATCAATTAATTGATAAAAAATCAATAACTACCGTTATGTTTTCTTTTATATCAAAGGAATGTTTTTATGAAATTAATAATGATATATCATAAAGTCATAAAAAAAAAATTATTTCTTATCATAAAAGATCATAAAACATTCAAACATAAATTAAATAAAACTGTTTAATAGAATTACGCAAGGATTGGTCATGTTTTCTTGAGGGCCAAAATAACATATTTTTTACGACTTAATTTTGATATCCATAAAAAAAGGTGAGATATTCGTCAGCTAATTCGACAATTATAACAGGTAAAAAAGACAGGTCGGCCACTTTGTTCAAATTACTGTATTAATTGTCTACAGCTGAGCCTAAAGGCAGAAATGTACATATAGATCGATGGATCAACGCGGACAGCGATGAAATAACTGTTTGTTCTTAAAACGTTTGTTATTTCCATAATTTGTCATCATATACTAATTAAGGTGCATTCCTTACAAGTTTTATAATACTAATACTTTGAACAAGGCGACAAAGTGAAAAGTCATGGAAATAAAAAAGCAAAAACAAACAAAAACATATGATTGATTAATTTCATCTAATTGATTTCTAGCGTTCAATTTTTATTACCTCCCCTGTTTTTTTTCTTCTACTTTATTGTTAATTGTATTATTGATTAATTATATAAAATTCACGTCAATTTCCCAGTCTCTCGTTAAATGATTAGAATGTTTATATTTGTCTACAATTTTTGTGACATTTACCTTTATCGTTGGTTTATTAATTTGGTGATGCAGTCACGATGTGTGAATTCTATTAACTTGAACGTAAAACTGTTTTAAAACATTTACGGTTTTCTGACTGAAACACAGAAAATCGATATTTTAATGACGGCCATAAACTTCCACTTCCGTCTTCATTAACTAAAACAATATAACAAAACACCCTTTCTACATTTAATGCCGATGATTTTTATGGACAGCAACAAATTTGTACTGTTTTAATTGTTTGAGCAAGTTAGGGGCTATAAAAGATCCCTATTTGTTTCAAAGTGGATAATGTTTTGAGCGACATTTAAACTCTCGGCAAATTTGTATTTCGTCCATAAATATATGCAAGCCAAAGTCTTTCCTTTAAACATTTGCTCAGTGTTTCAGACACACAGAGAACCAACAACAGACACCGTGCGAGTTAAAAAAAATATCACATTTAAAAAAAAAATTACGTTCTAACATCTCTAAAATGTGTTCAGTGTTTAAGACACATAGGCCCATGAACTGACACCATGCGTGTTGAAAATGTCACATTTTTAAAATTTGACGTTATAAGCATCGCTGAAATATTATTTAGTAATGGACAATTTACTCAAGATAAACATAATTTAACACGAAAAATGGATTCAACGATAGGACGAAAAGTTAAATGAACCAAAGAACTTTAATCCTCTTGTCGAGTAAATTAGTATAAATTTCCATTATATAGACACTATTTGAGAAGGTGTTGTTCGACAGATGATTATTCCATTATCCAGACCATTTACCCCTAGTTCTGTTTATTATCTCCCAACTGTCAATAATTTTAAAATTAAAATAATTTCAAAAATTCTACTTGATATAAAGGAGGTATTTTTTTCAACTACATTGACCACATATTTGAACAACCTTTTTTTTTATTTGTAAGGAAACTAAATATTTACTTGACATTTTTAAAAACGTGACAGATAAATATTAGAAAATCAGCATTTATTTGATAAAGTAAGCCATGTGTATTAAATCAATCAAATATGAGTCAATTTTATAAATAAGATGACACTTCGAAGGTTAAGGAAGTGGCATTTTTTATTTTTTCAATACACAGTAAAAACAAATTTAAACTAATTATCCCACAAACAGAATAAAAAATATATGAAAGGAAATCAATACACATTAATTATACCTCGCTCAATGTCAACAAATAATTATATCTACATTCAACAACAGTGGTGTGTTTGTCTCCCAAAATTATTTACCAAGAATACAAGAAAAAAAATAGTTTCATTATAACATATAAACATTGTGTGGCCAAAATTTCATTAAAATATGTCTCCACAACGATGATTATGGTGTTTAACGCCACTAGTAAGAAGAATTTGAAGATATCAAAGGGGTAATCAGAATCCGTATGTTGTCACCAATATTTTAGTTATATCATGGCGGTCATTTACGTAATATATTGTAAAACAAACCAATATATTGCCTCCTATTTGGCATTTTACATCGGTCTTAAGAAAAATAGCATTTTATTGTTGTACATCGGTCTTAAGAAAAATAATTATGTTATTTGTTGGTATTGAAATTTGTTGGATGTGACTTTACACAGCATAAACCAAATCGTTATTTGTTGACCTTTATAAGTTATTTTTTCTATATAAACAAAGTAACAAGAGTAAACCTACCTGCACCCGAGATTCAACGAGATCGAGACGTAATGCCAGTGCTTCTCTCATAAATACATCTGGATAGTGACTGTCGTTGAAGGCACGTTCTAATTCCTCTAGTTGCCAACCAGTGAAATTAGTTCGCGTTCTTCTCCGTTTTGCTGACTGACTTTCCGGAGAATCATCGTCGTGTTCTGAAAATGAACGAAATACTGAGAGTTAAGTTTAACTAATACTGCTTAATGTAGATATAATAACAAAGTGTGTGCATTTTCAGTTAAAATTTAAAAAAAAACCTTTAAATATTGTCATTATAATAATAAAAAAAAAGCTTTTTTCCTTCCAAAATCCTTGTGAAACATAAAACAGCGTTTAAAATACAATCTGTCTTTCTTTTTGCGAGAAAATATAAGAAATAAAAATTAAGAAAAATAATACCAACGATGTGGTTATTTGTAAATATTTGAATTCTTATCTTTTATTATTGCTAATCAAATTAATACATAAAAACGTGAATAGTTTATAAATATGAAGTATGCATCAAAATAAATATATATCCATATATACAGTATATAAATAAAAATACATGTATTTTAGCACGTTTTATTTACCGGTATATGTTTGCTAAGATCATACATTATTCTTTGAATGTAGAAAATGCATTCTTATAATCCTTATACAGACTTTTATTTACCACTGTAAAATTTGATTTAATTATGATTTTTCTAAATGTTAAAATTATCAAAAACAGTGAAAATACGTATTTTTTGCACACGAATTATATTCACATTAAATTATTTTAAAGTATAAATTAAAAATTAATAAAAATTTCCTAATACAATATTTTTTTTCCAGTTCTATTTAATTATTTTCTAACTGTATATAGGTCGTGTTTATTATTATTATTATTATTATTATTATTAATATTATTGACATACCTTGACTTTTGAGTGAATGTTTATCCGAGGAATGTCCAAAATTTTGACCATGAGAACTATTTCTGGAGTGTGGAGAAGATAAAAGTCCTTCCATTTGGAATCTCAAATCCCCGGGATGTCCATTAAAATTAAACCCATATGGGTTCCCTGCCGCAGCAGCCAGTGCAAAAGAGCCACCAAAATGGGCTGCACTTCCGTAAATTGATGATAATAGTCCATAGCCATGAGGATAACGAGCGTCAAGAAAACCAAGAGTTCCTGTCATGTTTCTTCTACTACCGTTCTCTTGTCTAGAACAGAAAGTTAACATTTCTAACACCTTAGTACAAGGTCTGATAAAACCTCTTGTCATTTAACAGTAAAGTCTTAGCGCACACTTGCCGTTCCAATAACGCCGTCAGCCAATCAGATAATAGAATGACTTTGTGGACAAAGATGGGAGGGAAAGTCGTCAATATGAGTTGTATGCAAACAAATATTGAATGTCCTCTAGCTGTTGAAGACATTTAGAAGGAGATGATCACAAAATTAACGTTCGCTGATTGATCATAGTGACATTTATGACATGGTTGGGTTAACATATGCTTCAATGCTTTCAACCATTCGTTAACAAACTTTAATAGATTTAAATAAAAATCAGGTAAGGATATCATTATTCAAAAATACAAATTAGAAAAAAATATATGTATGTATGTATACTTTAAACAAAAATGTACACAAACAAGAAAACCCATATACAAATTGTCAGCCTTGAAAATAGTCAGATTAATAAATAAATACCATTCAATTGAAACAGAGTGTATAGAAGTGATTCTAATAAAAATTAGTGTAAAGTAACTGGATACAACACAAAAATAAATTAAAAATAAAATAAAATATGAAATTACATGTTTCATAGATCCTTGTTTAAAAATAGAATAACAATTATTTATGTTTCGTGTATAATTTCACCAAATATATAAAAAGATAAAAGGAAATTAAATTATTATATGTCCTGTTTTATTAAAACATATATTCTACATATCTGCTCCCAAACACTTTTAAATGATATGTCTTTCCAATCTTTCGATTTTCAGCGTATCTGATTAATGTTATTCCAGAAACACGTCGTGCGCACTAAATTTGATAACTACGTTTTTACTACAATAAACACTGTTCATCAGTATTATCAAAATAGAAAAAAAATGTATTAATGTATAAATTTTATACTTTAATAAACAAATAAACCCATTTGATTATAAAATGAAACAAAAATTGTGGATCCCATTAACTCCGCCACATTGTTGTGCCTGTCCCAAGCAAGGACCTGAATTTCCAACATCATATGTCTTTGTATTTGTTTGTCTTCAGCGAGTTAAGAATAGAGATGAGTTTCTTTTTGTTGATATTTGGGGAATTGTTGACCATTACTGTTTAAACTTTTTTGTTTATATTGGATAGCAGGATAGCAATTTTTTTAAACATTTTTTTGAAGTCAGTTAAAGTGGTCATAAGACCTCATGTTTTATGTTTGCATTATACATATGTTGTCTTCCGACTCTAGATTACTTTATTTTGCTTAACCTAATTAGTAATGACTATAGGAATCAAAGGTCAAATGATGGTCACTATGAGTTTTTTTTACACCTGCAGTAAATATATGCTCCAGATTTAAGTACAGTCTACCAGCGTTATAAATCTCTTTTGGGATCCGTGTTGCTCATCTTTTAGTTTTCTGTGTTGTGTTGTGTTTGTGTTCGTTCTATGTGTTGTGCCCAAGGGTTCACATGTCTCTGAATTGTCCATTCTTGATTGCTGCTTCGGTTTTCGCTAACGTTTATTTTCTGGAATAATGAAAAGAACATATGCATTTGATCTGAGGTTCGAACTTAAATACTTATGCGAATTAAATATTAACAAACAACTTTACCCCCTTTTCTTTTGTCCCCTTGGAGAACACGGATCAAATTTCCGCTCTGCTAGATCTTATCCCCCGAAAGGAAACGTGCAGAACGTTTTCAAATCTGGCCCTAAAAACGAGGAGGTAGACGAGTGTCTCTTGTATAGATAATGTCGCGCTGCTTGTACATAAAAAGTTGGTTATTTGGCGTGGTCGTTGCTGGCCCTGTAAACGGCCATTTTTTTCGAATCTATCGAAATTTATACATATAGACCCATCACAGTTTCATTATTTTACCTACAAGACTTTTTGTTTATAAGTTTTTACCCGCCATGAATGTAGATTAAATGTTGCTCATTTGACATTAAAGGCACACAGGCTGTCAGAATATATTTGTTTGCCTATATTAAAAGTTGCCAATTATTCGATGTTTTATACTAATAAAATGTTCTGAAAAAAGCCAGGTTTAAAGAATCTGTCATAATGTCGTAATTAGTGAAAAGAATTCGAATGTTTAGCATTTGGGCGGGTCAATATTGAATTCTTTCCTGGATGGAAGAAAATCAAAGAGCGACGTATTTCATTCGTTCTAGGCTATTTACGTATGATATTATGAAAAATTTCAACTGCAATATATCTTTATGTTTTTTTAAATGGAAGTTTAGGTCTTATATTTGGACACATTTTTTCAATTAAAATAACGGCCTGTGTGCCTTTAAACAACAATCAATCATATTCTCCACGTAGTCCGGTACAGTTTCGACAAAGCAGGATATAAAACATTTCCCGTTGCTTTTATCTTCAGACGTCTGTAGTTTAAAACACCTCTCGATCAGAGATATAGCTACTATCCATAAAATGTCATCAAATGTTTCAACCTAATGCAGTTTTTAGAAATACCATAACATATTCTAGAGTGATACACTTTTACTCATGAAAATTGTCATTTTTGTTCTTCAATTTTTATTCTGTAAAGGCCAGTAGATGACTAAATTCTCACTTTATAAAGTCACAAAAGACATATTTTATAATACAGTTGCATTTCTAATTTGCAAAGCTGAGAACATATAGCAAAATAAAAATGACACAAAATAACGCAGGAAATGTAGCAATTTCTGAGCTTTGAAATGCATTATGCTCTTCCATGAAAGCACAGACCCCATGGTATGATATACCATGAGAAAGAGAAAATTATCAGCTACCCCAATATGTAGATTACAACTTGTTTCCTCACAATATTTATGAATACCAGCTCCATAACATGCTAATGTTTGAATAGTCCCACCTGATTGTGTTTTAGCCGAGACTGATGACTCATCTTGGTGATATGGATATGATCTGTTGTTCTTATTAATGTATCTTCAGAGTTTCTTTTGTATTTTAAAGTGTTACCTGCTACATTGTATCGCCCAAAATTCATAAGAAAGTAATTAAAGATTAGACAGAGCAAAAGATATATCAATATCACCCAGAAGAGAGATATGTCTATCACAGTGATTTACACACTTTATGTCTCTGACTGTAAGGTAGTAATGGCTCTTTGAGTGAAAAGGTAAAATATTCAGTTTAAAACTACTCACATTACACATGTGCATCCTGCACACTGCACAGATGCATCATTTCTTACCAAAGCCCATGTTACATATGGAGATTCTGATTGCATGGTTTCTGGTATGCAGTTGGATTTCAGGTAGACATAACCTGTGTTTGGAATTAGGTGAATATATACATCTGTAATGTGGTTTGCCAAGAATAGTTTGTAACCATTGTCATTTTTCATATTTGTCAACCGTTCTTCATTCCAACTACCTTTCTTTAACAAATAAATCAATACATCACATGATTCAATACATGGTAGCTTCCTTAAATCAGTGTCCCAGTCATCAATTTCTGTAATACTTTTTAGAGTTACGGATTTGTTGTGCAATTTGTCCATAAGGTTAATAACAAAATTACCGAACACAGAGCAATCTTCCAAAGGGAAATTCAATACTCATAAATCAATAAACAGACAAAAGCAGTCAACAACCGGGAACTGGAAAACCGCAATGGTCCTGACTTGGTACAGGCATTTCTAAAGAAATGGTGGATTGAATCAGATTTTACGGCGCCAACCTCTCGCTTCCATTACGGTTCAAAGGTTCCCGTTGTTACTAAAACAGCATTTACAACAATACTGGAAAAAACAGGCAAAATAGCAGTCAAACAGTACCAAACTCAGTATCTAATATATGTCGTGAACCATCACCATCAACTATGAGTCCTTTGAAGTATTTTAATTACGACTGTATATGTCAAAAGCATTTTTACGTCACACATTCACAAAAAATATTTTTGACATTGTAAACCACGTATACCAAATCCTTATCTTTATACATTTTCACTATATGAAAATGTATCTTTTACTATTGTATCTGCAGAGACAATATATTTCGAAAAGATCTTGATATCGGAATATAAACTTTTTAAGAGATCGAATAAGGCGAATCTTTTTATAGCCCTGGTCCAGTAGCTTGTTTTTAAGACAAAGATGACGCTTCAAGAAATCAGAATAATTGCTACTGGCTCTTGCATAACGAATCAATTGCGAGATGTAAACACCATATGCAGGAGAAGCTGGTATATTGCTGCACATATTAGGAAAATTTATGATTTTAAAATTGAAGTCGTCTCGTTTATCATAAATTTTAGTACTGAGTTGACCACTGTCGTCAAATTCGAGGTATAAGTCAAAAAATGATGCTGATGAAGCTGTATATGTGGTCTCTTTAATTTCCAGCTCTGGAGGATATATCAATGGAAGAAATTCTGCAAATCTAGAATTATTGATAGATAAAACGTCATCAATATACCTGTATGTGAAATTAAAGGCTCTAGCTTCATGAATCTTCTTATCTTTAACAAGTTTTTGAAGAAACTCC
>MJUT01028081.1:673028-693636 GCA_002080005.1 Gigantidas platifrons | reverse complement strand
TGTTCTTTTTCTTTTGGCCATTGTATTGTCTGTTCTTTTTCTTTTGGCCATTGTATTGTCTGTTCTTTTTCTTTTGGCCACTGTATTGTCTGTTATTTTTCTTTTGGCCATTGTATTGTCTGTTCTTTTTCTTTTGCCATTGTATTGTCTGTTCTTTTTCTTTTGGCCATTGTATTGTCTGTTCTTTTTCTTTTGCCATTGTATTGTCTGTTCTTTTTCTTTTGCCATTGTATTGTCTGTTCTTTTTCTTTTGCCATTGCATTGTCTGTTCTTTTTCTTTTGGCCATTGTATTGTCTGTTCTTTTTCTTTTGGCCATTGTATTGTCTGTTCTTCGGTTTACTGCTTCTGATTACTCATTTTGGTATTTTCAAACTTTTCTTGTAGCAATGCTGTTTACGATTTCGATACCAAATGGTAACCAAGAAACCGTAAATTGAAGAAGGACAGCAATACAATACCCAAAAGAATTATGACAAACAGTAATCTGAAAGAACAAAAACTAAAACAAACAATTGAGCACTAAGAAATCCACATAAAACCGGAGGTAGACTCAGGTGCTCCGGAAGGGTAAGCATTTGCTGCTCCACTAGAGGCACCCGTCATGGTACTAGTCTTACAAAACCCGCGAAAGTCATGAATCAGAAAAGAACGGAATTATCATGGCGGCGAAGGTAACATATCCTGTACTTAAGGATAATAAACTACTGGTAAGCTATCGATGAAGCATTCATTATATAAAAATGACAACATCACATCATATCGCAGAAGATATAATACCAAAGTATAAACAGTAATAAGAAATAAACCAGAAACAACAAATAAAAGTTATTAAATCCATTAGATTTAATATAAGAAGTGTTTGAAGATACCAAAGGGGTAATATCAGAATCTGTAAATCGAAGGACAGACAACGCAATGGCCAAAAGAAAAAGCACAAACTATGATCTACACAACAGTACATAGAAAACTAAAGTTCGAGCAACACGAACCCCACTTAAAACCGAGGGTGAATTCAGGTGCTCCGGTAAGGGCAGACAGTTACTGCTCCACTAGTGGCGCACGTCGTAATACTCTAATTCAAAATTCAAATTCTAATTACAAACCCGATGAAAAATCATGAATTAGGAACATAAAATAACGAGATTTACACTCGTGTTACTTCTATGGATATGGTGTGAGAATATATGACAAATTCTTCGAATTTAGGGAAATGGATCTTTCAGTGTGTTTTAGAAGTAAAACATATCTATAATTACCACGTTTACGTTTTCGCAGCAGACATTTATACGTAAGAGACATGAGGGTAGAGTTGAGTGACAGTTGCATCTTTCTTTCCTCGTTGTGTTGTATTGCTAAGTAAATATATGTTTTAGTGCCTTGTTTTTACTTAATGAATACTGTCATTATAAATATTCAAAGTAATATTAATATATTGCATTTATAAGTATTACACAGTTAAAAAGTCAAACTAATAGTATATATGTTTAGAGGTATGAATGTTTATCGACACTTTCAAAGGAGGTTACTGTAGCCTAGTTGCCCATTCTGGTTGCGCCATTTAGTTTTTCTGCTCTAAATTATAATTTAAATTATTGTCTTTCCAATCTTCTGATTATGAGCCTCCCGGATGAAGGTGATTCTAGAAACGCGTTGTGCGCAGTGAATTAGATACCATGAGGATGCCACGTTCCTCGCATGTCAAAAACGAAATAAAGTGAGCTATAGGTTGTTATATGATTTCCTGTTTGTCAAGTTGTTCACGTTATCATGTAGTTGAAGTAACTGCTCACGTGATGTTAACGACGATTAATCAGAAAAACTGTTCCACCAGGAGATACCAGAAACATTCAAAATGTTGCGTTAAATTTTACATTTGGTTGAGCTGTTGTATCTATTGAATTAACTATGGGCCGTGGTGGCCATGGTCGTATCCATGGTAGTTGGATTTACAACTACCTATGCAATCAGAGCGAGGTGTAAAACATTATGTGATAAAGTTTGTATGTGACTTGCGACAGGTCAGTGGTTTTCTCCGGGTCCTCTCGTTTCCTCAATAAAACTGACCGCCAAGATATAGCTTAAATATTGTTGAAAGTGGCGCTAAACACCATCAAACAAACAAACATATTGAATGAACTTACACATTTTAGAAAAAAATTAGGGCAGGCTTTGAACCCTTGTTCAACTCTTGTTGAAACAGTGAATTTGATCACAATTAGTTTTGGCTTAAGAAAAGTTTGAAGATATCAAAGGTGTAATCAGAAGACGTAGTTCGAAAGGGAACAGACAATACAATGAACAAATGAAAAGGACAACAAATGGTCGACAAAATACCAAACAGAAAACCATAGAATGCGCAATAAGAACCCGCTAAAAGTGAGTGATTAACTCAGGTATTTCGGAAGAATAAGAAGTTCCTGATCTACCACTGGCACCCGTCGTGTTACTCTTGTTCAATATCCGGTGATAAGTCATGGAACTTCCCGCTGGTTGTTTGGAACATCTGCAATATAAATCATTCAAGTATTCTAGGAATATCGGATAACACATACATCGGCGTAGATGGTGTATATCAAATACTAGTACAATGCTTTGAATATAAGCGAACACTATATATGTAGGTTTGAGGTGATGAAAATTAATTTGTAACCAAAATAATTTTCATACAGCTGTGTACCGAATCCTGTACGCTGCTGTTTAACGTCTTAACAAGTGACATTTTTTAAATTAAATTTTAAAATTACCATTAAACTGCATTATTAAAATAATTATTTCAATACAGCAATACTAATAATTAATTAACCTTACCTTTCTTTTGTGAACCAGGTATATTTAATGTTAGTATGTACTGTCAAAATATGAAATCAGATAAAAAAATAATTTGCCATTTTGAATTTAATTACATAGTGATAAAAAGGGGCTTGCTTCTAACTTCGATAGTCATTTAAGCAATAATAATTCCTAATCATTACGAAAATCAAACCAGGTTAATAATTAACCATTCAAGAAGCGAAATTAATTGTATAAAGTTGTATTTTTTTTATTTTTTCAGCATAAATCGAAATCTATTTAATGATGTGAACCATTTTCTTCTTTCATAAAACGTTTGTGGGAAGCAGACACATTTATACTTATTTTACAAACATTAATACTGATTTTTCAATTGATATTTTCACTTAATAATATTAAGGAGAACTACAAAGAGGTTAACACACCAATACCTCAGATATAATTAGTATAAAACATTTCAAAATTACCTCAAAATTATATTTTTATGGTGTTTCCGTATCAGATCTAATTTTGTGAGATACACATTGTATGATCAAATGTTTTAAAGCAATTTATTGGAGAAAATTAAATATATTTAATTTATTTAAAATTAAACTTGTGATATCTACGCCTTTTCCATTTGCAAGTTTATAATCAAAGAGTTCAAAAGTGTTTATTAAAATGGAGTGTTAATATTCCATTTGCAAAATTCGACATCAAATTAAATCAAAGATTCTAACCCCTGTATTTAAAGATAAATAAATATAAATACATAAAATGAGGGTTTGTTGATTACAAATTTAATGTGTGAATAAATACTGCCTGTTAATCAAAGCTACATAAAACAGATCTTAAATCTTTAGATATCTGGCGGGAAAATACGACACTACCATCAGATACCAAAATCAATTTTATGTACCATAACTTTTAGGTATAATTGAATATTTTTCACTGACTTTTGGTATACATTAATTTAAATATATTCGAGATAAAGCGTTATTTGTTGGTTAAATGACACGGTTCATATAACAAGTACTATCCCAACGGCAAACATGAAAATGTGTAGTGTAAAATATGAAACTGTAGGCCAAATTTAAACGGTTTCATACATATATTTATTTGATAAAGTAACACCAAAACTATTTATGGTTGGTGATATTAGTTTATCAAAGAAAACAATCAGTATGTAAAATGTGGTATTACATACCAATAAATTAAATTTCAGTCAAACTTGACACGATCTTGGGCCATAGCGTTAGATTTCTACCACTGTCTCTTATTGATTTAACCACATGATTCCATTTTATTTTAAATTTGTATCCTCTCTTATTTTGTTGATTTTTTCCCTCAGAATCAGTAATTATTTATTAACATGATTATGATTATCAGATTTGATACTGTTTTTGTTTTATTGTGCTCGCTGGACGTTAAACATCAATCAATGTTTTATTTTGATTTTTTTCCTGTTTTTTGTTGTTGTTTTTTTTTGTCTCTAATAATATGTTGTATTGTTGTCTTTTACAGCTATATAAACGCATGCATTTCCAATATAGAATAACAAAACTCACCGAGGGAGCCCCATGGTATAATAAATAAGACCCACCAAAAGGGGTAGTCGCTAGTTGTGCGGAACAATTTAAACATACACAACTAACCCTTAGAACGGGCCATAAATAAGTGCCATCTTATTCTGAGAATACCACACTCTTAGCATGTAAAAGACAACTTGCAACATATTCTGATGAGAAACATTTTGTAAGTGGTAGTCGTTGGAAGCCTGTTGCAAAGAGAAATTGTCCATAGCATGCCCTTTTTTCCAAATAGGTCTCTTCTGGGAGTCCGGACATCTGTCCATAGCTCAGCCATTACCTACAAGATTGATTTATTGTTTGTTATCTTGTTTTCGCCATGAATTTAGCTGAAATGCTGCTTATGTGACGTTAAACAACAATCGATCAATCAACAAAATGCCAAGAGGTTTTGAAACAACAGTGTAAAACAATAAAGATTTAAAATCATCTTGATGCTGCATGTTTAGCTGAGCAGCGACAAATACAAATTTTATAGTCTTTGGTTTTACCCGATCGGGGCTCAAACCCACGATCTACCACACTCGAGGGGAGCACGCTAACCATTACACCACCGATGCGGTCTACCAAGATATTGGGGCGGGATTACACTAATAGTAATATGCATAATACACTAACACGCAAGATATCCAGATGGTGAGTATAAAGAAAACTATATATATACCTACCTCGATTTCGACAGCGGGTCTATTTTTCTTTTGTATAATACAAGTCATTTGTTTGATCCCGTATGAACAAAGCTTCGTTAGTAGTAACTATGACACTCAAATGAAAGGCTTTTTGTTGAAGAAAAAAAGAGTAATTACACGATTTCCAGTAAGTAATGACTATTTAACTTTTATCAAAGAAGATTCGGGCTGTGATCAAAATTTTGAACATTGTTTAAATCTTGGCCGATTAAATGTTTTACGATGCATATAAACACTGACTGAACAAAAAAGTGCTCAGCTGACCAAGATCACCCAACATGTTCAAATAAAATGCAGTGATATGTTTTATTTATATACTTCACTGACACTTTATGTACAACTTTCTTGTTCAAATACTATCATGCTTGGTTAGATATGGTTCGCTGCTACTTAAAATAATAAAATTTCTAAATAAATTTTAGTAGACGGTGACCAAAAGTGTTCTAGCATTTGTCAGTGTGGTGGAAGGAATCATTCATAATCAGTGTTTAGCCTTCTTACTTCATTTAGGATCATATACACATCTTTTTGAACGAAGGTCTTGTATAAACCTATTTATCAACAACAAAAAATACACAAAAAATAAACATTATTTTTTTTAAATTGACAAATTATGTTGTTAATTTAACTATACAAACAGATTCTCCTGTGCCCAAAGCGTATTACAGTTTGCAAAAAAAAAAATGAAGTCTACAACGTCAAAAATATTTTAATATGTGAAAATAAATAATGTATCACAATAGATAAAAACAACACCATGTAATCATCATACACATATATTACTGCTTATAAATTACTTCATAGAGTTTGAAAATTATCTCGTATCAATTGAATATATTTGGTAATCAAATTAAACTGTCGTTTGAAAGTTAACAATTATTCTAATGATATAGACACCACACAACTGAAGAACACGTTCGCAAAAGGACATACTTTGTTCCATAAAATGTGGTGTTATCTTTGTAGCAAAGATCCACAAATCATAAACAGAAAAGTACTTAATGTTGTAATATTTTATTTTTGCCATCCCCTTTGGGTAACTAACCTTGGTCAGAGTTTTAGCTATCGTGCCCCTTAGACCCTTGGTTTACTTGCTCCTAAAGATCTTTAAAGGGGCATTAGCTACGATTTTGACTAAACAAATTATATGTTTTGGAAATTGGTAAATAGCTATGAAATAAAGCTAAATATTTCACATTAAACAGCTTATCGAACCACTTTCCTCCTTTTGAGAACGAAAATTACCATCGATTACTAATTTGCTTGCAAGCAAATAATTTGACCTTGACTTTTCCGTATGCAATTTACCTTACTAATGACAGGTAAAAACGAATAATTTGTATTTTGTCGCTTATTAACTGCAAACTTGAATGGTTCTTTGTACGTAATTAACACCGACTAAAAGCAGATTCACAAAAATAAGAAATAAGTGCATTGTTGTACTGATTTAATGACGATTCGTCAAACTCCGTAAACAATGTCGATAATTAAAAAGATGGCGTCCATTTCTTGATCGATCTCAAAACACGAGCAGTTGCAGGTTTTTTCCCCGATGCGCGTACATTTCATAACATTTATAAGTTACAGAAACACGTTTTATTAAGGCATCAATCATATCTGATAGTTTTTATGGGTAACAACAATTTACGATTTGACAGATAATGCCCCTTTAAATTATTTGGCTATCCAATTTTCCCTTTGGTTTACTTTCCCCAAAAAGACTGAAATCATGTAACCTTCCAATCTATTGACTATCAGCATACTTGTCATGTAACCTTCCAATCTATTGACTATCAGCATACTTGTCATGTAACCTTCCAATCTATTGACTATCAGCATACTTGTCATGTAACCTTCCAATCTATTGACTATCAGCATACTTGGTGAAGGTTAAACAAGAAACACGTCGCTCACATTAAATAAGATATCTATGTTTTGTTTATTGCTATCTTTATTTAATTACTTTGGAAGTATCATTTATCCAGTACTAATTTTGAACATTTGCTATTGTCTTAGTATACTTACCAAGGTATTGGGAGGTATATATATTGACATTTTTGCTTGTTCCACCGAAGTATACTGTTTTCCCTCTGTCCGTCCAAGATATTTTTCGTCGCATTTTTCTCAGCAACTATTGATGGCAGAAATCTGATATTTGGTCACAAGCTTTATATATGTATGCCGTATTGCCGTTTTTGGACCCGTCAGATTCCTACTTCCTGTTTGTCGACTTAGTTGGTTTTTATACACATTGAACATATATGCGGGGGTATCATAAATGAGCATTACCTCACAGTTCATCTTAGGTTTTTTTGTGAGTGTTCTTTTTGTTTTGAAGACAGGTGAAATGTTTCTTGTTGCGCGTTCAGTTGAATACTTCAATCACGTGTTAATAAGAACGTAGATATCTAATTTAGTTAACACACGTGTTTCTGTAATAAGCTTCATCAGGTACGTTAATATTCAGAAGATTGAAAAACCATTATACATGTAATTCAAAACTTATCAGGATTATGCATCCCAAATGTTTTCAATTTTAATATTATTTCTACATCCAGTCCCTCAATAAACAATTTTATATTGTGTATTTAGAATATGAATTGCTTGGAAATCCAGATTTCTGTTTTTTGGGAAGAATATATAAGTTGATAAACATTTAATGTGTTGTCCTATTACTTTTGAATTCCATGTTGTGGTGTCCGTAATGATTTCCTCATAAAAACGATGTTCGGTTCGTCTTTACGTCAAGTAGTTGTGCAGGAGGACGAATGTCTTATTTACGTTATTTGTGTTTGTTCACGTATATTGGTATCCAACACATGTTGTGTTGTGTTTTTGTTTTGCTTTTCTTCGTATAGTGTGCCCTATGTTGCAAGTTTCTCTGGATTGTCCCTTCGGTATTCTCTAACGTTTACTAAGTACAATAGGGTATAATAGGTATAATAGCTTGGTGCTCTATCTTATCTTCTTGTGCTGGCGGTTGATTTTATCAATATGTTAATTATTTATTTTATTGTTGTTTTTTTTTGTAGATAAATATCTCCATCTGTGTATATTTTATTAGTACGGTTATTCATTCTATCATTAAATTTCACACGTGTGAACTTGGGTCTTGTAAATATGCCACACATATTAACACGATCGATATAAACAGGAATGGTACTATTACATTTCTGTTGATTTTGTTATTCGGTCCATAATCAATTTCGAAATTTGAACAAAATTAGTTAATTTAATCGAAATATTCGTAATTTCATAAAATTTAACAAAATCGGCAAAACAATAAATCTATTCAATGTTTCTTCAGCAAATTATAAATATAGATCTAAATGAGTATACTAAATAGTAAGTTCCGGTGTAATAAATGATATATTCATTTTGAAAAATGGACGAAGTTATTAATATGAAAGACTGCTTTAAGGATACGACACAGTAGTTATATTTGTACGGATGTGTAAGCATGGTTGAAGTGTGTGTACAAATAAAATACTATTAAGGTACATTAGTAACGTAAATATGGCCAATTTAAACGAAATGCTTCATCTATTCATGAAATAAACATCCCTAATTGAAGTCGATAAAATTTAATTGTGTTAATTACATAATAACAATTTTAATTCAGTTCAAAAGCGAATTATGTCAAAAAATAATTCTTTTGATGCAATGTTTGACAGTGGTGTCAGTTTACTTTACTTTTGTCAAAACTAATCAGAAAATTACAGAAAATATGAAAAATAAAATATAATAGTATTTACAAAAGCATTAGGGACACAACATGTTTTAGTAGTTTTTAAGGGAAACATCTAGGACGATGGTGAAGGCGTTCGATCTAGAATTTCTATGAATGCTAAATAATAACAATAATATAAAAGTACAAACGTTAAATTACACAAATAAACTAGTTTTATTTAAACCACAAAAGTTGTATATATAATATCGTTTTATACATGTATGAGTTACAGATCATGCTAACAAAACATGATTTTGCCCCCAAAAAGTCAGTAAAATTAATAATGTCTTCTGTATACTAGTAACGTTTAAGTATTTGATTACAATGGGGGAGGGGGGGGGGGGCAAAAAATACACTGTCGGAACAGTTCTATGTATTAAAACGTGTGCACATTATGTTTTTGTAGAATAGGATATTACTTACATAATTATTTTTCATAAATTATTCTTTAAAATGTGCATTTTCTTGCAGCATTTCATTTAATTAAATAAAAAGAATTTAAGAATTATTTTTTTTTCATCATTCGTTGGTTTTATCTAGCCTTCTTATTTATTTATTTATTTATTTATTTATTGTACATGTAGCGTATTATTTATTTTCAGACGATTTTAATGTTTATGAACAAGAACCATCCGAGTCAACCTTGCGTTTGATGTCAATGAAAAATAGAATTACCATTTGAAATTTGAAATTTCTTTTATCTGTTATTTGTTACAAAATTCTGGATTAATAACATATAAACGTATATATTTTTTATTGTGAAAATTAAATCAATTTTATTGGTTTTCAATTTTATCATGCTTATACGAAAGCAGCATTTAATCAAGTGTAAAATCAAATATTAGATTTAGAAACTGTTTAATGTCGACATATGATTTTGATATTTCAACTAACACCATTATTTTTTCATTAATATTTTGTACGTTTTCTTTTTGCTTGATTTTTATCACAAAATGTTAAAACTTTATTTCAATTGGAATACATCTGAAAACCAAATGATATTTTCTCATCAGCTGCAGCGTGGAAAGATCTTTCGATCACAGATATACTTACAACTTTGACGACAGTTGTCGAAAAGGGAATTAAAATTGAAATTTTAACACTTTAATAAAATATAATCGATAAAATCAATAATTGACGTCGCCAGTCCAAAACCAAAAGAGAAAACGTAGACCACACGCATTTTTTCTTTTTTTTTCTTTTTATTAAATTAGTATCTTCTTCACTGCTTCACAGATTTATTATGGGAAAATTTAATATGTATTGATAAATTTCGCTCCATCAATTTGCAAAGTATCAATCGATTTAATTTAACAAACGAAATAAACACTGACTTGATAGTTTGGTCATAAACGCATTTACTAATTATCGTTCTTGTCAAGTGTTCTTTCATGCGGGGAGATTGATTTGTAATGGTCACCACTGCCGGAGGTAACTTATTTGTCCTCCTCTGATTGGTCGGAAAATATGTCTTAGGAAATTACATGTTTGGTCTACTTCATTAACTCTGTAATGTCTCTTGATCACGCTTTGAAGTGACAGACAATATATTAGATAAATGCCGTATATCATAGAAAATTCAACTTAAGAAATTGAATTTCCAATAAAATGCAACACAAACTATGATAATTCAATAGTATTTCAAGCATAATTCACAGCGTCAATTATTGAAATGTATAATATCTCCAGTACGGGAAGAACATGTCGTACTAAGAATTCCATAAACAATGCTTTGCTTTTTTGTTTTTTGTTTTTTTTTTTTCTCTCGTCTCTTTCATTACTGGCTATGAATCTCGATAATTAAATCATAAAAAATTATTGACTTTATTTGAGAATAAATTATAATTTCATGGGTGATGATCTGAGATAAAGCGCTACACAACTGAAAATCAATGGGCATTAATATCTTCAATTAATTTCAGGTATTTCTAAAATATTAATTTTTCACGATAAATGCTGATTATTCCCATTTATTCTCTTCAAAAGTTATTTGAACATTGATTATGATATTAAAAATGGTTTTTTTTTGTCAAAATATATTTAACGGTTTATCAAACAAACGGTGTTGGTGATTAAGCTGTTACACAATTTGTGTGTAATAAAAAATGAATTAAATTCAAATATGTCAAAATGATATCTATATTTCAAAATCAGACATGCAGAATGTTCCCAATGGTTTTTTGCTTGACCGTCGGCCATTTATTTTTTTAAGTTATGATGGTAATTTGTCAAAGTGACTGTTTGCGGTCAAAGGCGGCGTATGGACATTATCATTTAATCGTGACAGATGCAACACCTCAGAACAAATATCAATAAAGTTGTTGTCAATTTACACACAAAATATGATCAGTTACACACTTATAGACAATAATATTGTTATATAACACGTAACAATAACACACGTTGAAGCAAAGGACTTAAAATAATATATGTATTATTTTGCTCAAGTTGAATGGTCACCGCATAATGGCTTTGAATGTAATTTATGAAAGAACATAAACAAATATTTATGACATTGCTTGTAGATATTTTTATGAAACCCACTTTAATATACACGTATCTTCTTGAACCTAATTTGTCGAAATCTTTATGAACATAATTTGTTACGATCTGTATGATACTAATGTGTAGAGATCGTTTAAACATAATTTGTCGAGATGTTTATGAACCTAATTTGTCGAGATCTTTATGAACTTAATTTGTAGAGATGTTTATGAATCTGATTTGTCGAGATCTTTATGAACTTAATTTGTCGAGATGTTTATGAATCTAATTTATCGAGATCTTTATGAACTTAATTTGTCGAGATGTTTATGAACCTAATTTGTCGAGATCTTTATGAACTTAATTTGTCGAGATCTTTATAACCCTAATTTGTCGAAATCTTTATAAACCTAATTTGTCGAGATCTTTATGAACCTAATTTGTCGAAATTTTTATGAACCTAATATGTCGATGTATTTATGAGCATAGTTTGTCAAAATCTTGATGATTCCCAGTTGTTGACATCTCGCGGAACTTTATCGACGTCTTTATGAACCCCACTTGTGTCGACATATTTAGAAACACACTTGTTGAAAATCCACTTGACTTCTAATGAACTCAATGTTGGATAGAATATAAATTATCGGTGCTTAACACTACTTCAGCAATATCAGAGTTACACCTTGACGAACAGTTTTACCAGAAACATAAACAATCATGTCTCTGCCATGGGGTTACTAGTGGATAATACCGAGATATCCTATGAAAACCTCTAGCCTGTGGGGTTGACTTAATATAAATATGTCTTGGACAATACTGTAGATGATGTTCCGTGGACGAGTCTTATAACTGGGGTGGTTGAGTGGGTACTTTTATTACGCGTTAGGTATCACTGTACATAATAATAATAATAAAGGTAAGTTATGGAAACCTGATGACTATTTATAAGTACAACTTGCGAAACAAACGTTAGAGAAATGCGATGGACAATCCAGAGACAATGACTACATTGGGACACAAGACACAAGACGAAGACAAACAAAACAGAAAGACACAACACAACACAGAAAACTAAGACGATGAGCACCACGGACCCCACCAAGAAACCGGATGTGAACCCAGGTGTTCACGAAAGGTAGGCAGTTCTTGTGTCTTATAAGACTAATGCCAAACAAATTAGGACGAGAATTGGGGAAAAAAATATGATTTTTCACACGAAATACCCCAAAAATGTTCGATTATTTTAAGTCCTCCCCCCTAACTGGAAATCCTGGATCCGCCCCTGCAAGGGGGGTGGAAATGAAACACACACTACGTGATATTAACAGTATCACATGTATTTATACATTCTAAAAGTCATTTTAATACTATTTTCTAAGAATAAGTCTAAGATTTAATGCATTAGTAGTGTTCATATTATGTACATTAGTTTCAAGTTCTCAG
Source organism: Gigantidas platifrons (assembly GCA_002080005.1). NCBI lineage: Eukaryota > Metazoa > Mollusca > Bivalvia > Mytilida > Modiolidae > Gigantidas > Gigantidas platifrons. Next base: position 680,931 of record MJUT01028081.1, on the reverse strand, counting down.
TGAAACAAATTTAAAACATCAGTTACTTAGTATGTTGAAAGTTAAAAATGATATCAGAGTAATTTCCCCTAGAGTCCTATATCTAAAACCTTTAGTTGTCACTGATGGGCAATTATTACATTTGTAATTTGAATAGTTAAAAAAATAATTGAATATTCCACTATAAAACAAGGATAAATATATACTACACCTATAAATCAATCTAAAGATGTCACTGTATTATTAATAATACACAACGATCGACAACTGGGGATTTGCACAATATTTCCTTTATCGTATTAAGAAATTCCACAGGGAACATTAGCATATACAATAAATTGTAGAAATGAACATTTTTTTTTCTTTCTTGTGCGTCACAAACTAGTCTTAGCTGTTTATATTTGAAGTTGGTAATTTATTTGTTTTTCACCGACTATATTGAATGAAAATAAAGATTTTAAGAGTATAGTTCCGCAACAATTACGCCATTATTGATCAAAATGGTTGCACTATTTGGTTACGTGTTTGACTTTAGTTTTTACCTTTGGGATTATGAAAAGTGCTTTTATATAATACATAAAATGCAGCAAATTCCATTAGCGGTAGATTCTGCATATTCAATCAACAAAATTATATGCAGCGTAGTGATTTGTTTTTCTTGTTTTCATTAATTACGTCACGTTGGCTTTACCAAGCATGTCACAGCATGCCGTTTTCGCTAAGAGTGCACAAGATTATGTCATTTTTAACTATATATTCTAAGATGACCTACTTTTTTCGCTTTGTTAACAAACGAGCGAGTTATCCATTTGGTATAAACTCATTAGCACATGCGCCGGTGAATGTGACTGACTTTTCCATTGGCAGCATAAATTGTGTGCGACATTTTCTGCAAACGTAAATATAAATTACCGTCTTCCAATCAAAGTATACTACCGTATTTGTACTCGTAGACATATCAGAATCGAAATAAATCATGGAAGCCATAATGTGTTTTGAGTTTTAAAATGAATTGGCGGATATTAGTAAATTTTATCCCTCGCTTTGGGTTCGGGATAAAATAATATGATAATAAGTGTTACCTAACTTGGGACGAAGTCCAATAATTTTTTTTAAACAATATTATGGATCTATAAAAAAAATTTCAAAGTAGACAGGGGGCGGATCCAGACTTTCTCAAAAGAGGGTGCAAATATGGGGACCCAACCCCAAATATTCCGCCGTTTTTAAAGGTTTGTCGCCAAAACCGGGACCTTCCCCCTCCTGTAGACTATGTACCCAGTCCGGTGTTGTATAATCCGGTACTCGACGTCTCAATTTCATAGAAAATATTATTTCGGACAGGAGGAGAAAGAAATGAAGCTTTGTTTAATGATATTGTCAGTCCCATGGTATATGTTTAATCGGCTAGAACACACTGCGATTTTGAGTCATTTTTTAACATTCATAACCGGAAGTAGTTCCAGATTAATGCGCATCCGAATTTCTGCAGTAACCCTGTATTGGTTTCCGCTGCGTCATTTCCGGTGCAAAGAATTTAATCAATTAGTGATATGGATCTGGAATCAAAATATTGCTATTTCTACCATAGTTGGGACTTCGTCCCATATTAAGTACATGTACCACTATTGACAAAAAGACCGGTTTCACTCAGACATCCCAGATCTTATACCGGACTATTTTAAAGCATCAAATGTGTTTTTATTGACATGTACTATGCTTTAATGTATCACTATGTTGACTCGTACAATTTTATGTAGTGTAAACGTATACAGCCAATTAACAGGTTTAACCCTGCACATTTTGTACCTGTCCCAAGCCAGGACCTAGATTTCAACGCCATAGTAGTGGTCTTATTTTTAGTCTTCAATGCTTTGAGGTGAGAGGTTATTGTTCGTCTTGTTGATATTGGTGGAATTGCTGATCTTTAATTTTTCAGCTTTCTTTTCATAAAAATCTGTTTCCTCATTATTCCAATGCAAACTGTTAATGCTGTAATTGATGTGCTCTAGATGGTGGCAAGATAATGTTTTTAATAACCAAGACAAATGGTCCATCCCAATTTTACGCTTCTCAAATATTTTGAAAATATAACTGATACAAACACCATCTGTAGATCTGAAATCTGCTAATTTGAACCTATGGTTATGTGTAATTTTTTGTATTGATGACGTATATACATGTATTTAATTTCAAAATCAAACGGTGCGCTTAATGAATTTCAATAATAAGATGGACCATTAATAACGTAACAGATTTGCTTGGAGCTTGATAAAACGCATTTTTGACATTAAAAGACAATAAATTCTGAATAAAAAAGAGATAAAAGATTTATTTTTAAATTTTGAAGTAAATTAAATAACAGGAATTATCTCCCCTGTAGCAAGTGGGGTATACATATGAAAAAAAAAGGGTTGAAAGCTTTGACTTGCAATTTTCTATTAACATTGTACGGATGGGTTAGGGCTATGGTGTTTAACACCAACCACAGACCTGCCGAAAGTCACTGACAAACTTTCCACATAATGTTGCATCGAGTACACCTCACCAGAGTGCATGGGATTTGAACTCACAACGTTAGAGGTGATAAGACACTACACACGATAACAACCACGATGGCCCCAATATTTTAGGGATAAATATATGCCTTCTTGTTATATTTAGAAAGAGTATTTAGCCAAATTTTTGTTCAATTTATGAAAGCAAAACCTGATGCCAATAAGTCTGCATGACCATTACAGTTGTGTAAAGCAATGACGCGAACTACAAATAAAGTTAGCATTGATTTATGCTTTAAGGATGAAGTTAAATTCTTTGGTTATAAAATTTTAGGAAGCAGAGATTACGAGCAAGAACGGTTGTGGGTATTGTCTGGTACTTCATATTTGCAAAACGACGCAAGAGATAAACCAGTCACTGCATGATAAACTATTCTATGAATTGCTCGAAAATTACTCCCACTTCCATTCAAAACCCATGCAATCAGTGCTTATCACCACTAACGTTGTGAGTTCGAATCCCGCTCAGGTGAAATGTACTCGATACAGCATTATGTGATAAAGTTTGTCAGTGACTTGCGGCAGGTCGGGGGTTTTCTCCGGGGGTACTCCGGTTTCCCCCACCAATAAAACCGACCGTCACAAAATAACTGAAATATTGTACAAAGTGGCTTTAAACACCATAACTAGTACACGAACAATTCAAATAAGAATGCAGTTTGTTTCGCTGGTGACTTTAACGGTTGCTCTTCAAGTAAGTCTGATTTCAGAGGCAAGACTATTTTATATGAAAAACATAATTATAATGGTGTTAGACTTTCACAGTTCTATGATGCAACATTACTATGCATCGCGAATGCTTTGGATTTCAGTGATCTCAACCATCTTTGAGAAATTTAGAATTGAAGACCGATGTTAATCGCGCTGTAGAATCTGATTTGAGTAAAGTTCCAAGGGTTAAAGTGTTTGAAAAAGGTGGGGAAAGTCTTAATGAGTAAGTGGTTGTTGTTTAATGCCAATGAACACTTTGACAGCTATATCATGGAGTTGTGAAATATCATTGCTCTAAGGACATAAATCTGTGCAAAACCAAAAATATGTGCACATACTCCACGAAAAACATACAATGATGTTATTCTGTATAGTGTGTGAGTGACTGTTGCGTAACACCAACTCAGCAATTTTTCAGTTATGTCATGGCGAGAACAAGTAAATTTTCAGTGAGATAATGATAAGGTCCGCCTTGTACTAGACCGGCACTCTTAGTTGAATTTGATAGTGCTAGTTCACTGAAACAACAGTCCGGGGTAGACATGTCTCTCCACCCGGACACATTATCTTGATTCCAAGCCAACCAGTTTTGCTCAATTTCCATAATGCTGCGTGCTTAGCGAAGAAAAAACAAATACCTAGATTGTAGTCTTTGGTTAGACCCGACCTGGATTCGAACTCACGATCTACCACACTCGAGGCGAGCACGCTAACCATTACACCATCGATGTGGTTGGGAAAGGTTCAGGCTACATGGCGATTCTGTTATAATGACTACACTAAAAACCAAATTCCATGATATGGAAACAAATTTAGGACAAAAGGCAATGAAATGTAAACAGTTCCAATGTATTTTGAAGTCTCGCTCAGAAAACCATGAAACGCCATTTAAAGATACAAACTCTATAGAACATGTTGAGAGGACAACATGATGTTTACTTGACGGAACATAACGAGAAAATAAGTAAATTTTAAAGTTGTCATTTGGGTACAATTGTAAGTGATCCAACTTTTAAGCCTTACTTTAGAACTTATATATCTAATTTTATTAGTAAATCAAAACAATAAAAAACACAGGATTCGAAAAAGAGGGAAACCTGCTTCCAGTTAAACTTGAAGATACAATATCTGGAAATTTACATGCCTTGAAAACTGATAGGTAAACAGTTGTTGACAGCTGCAACGTGACATTTATGTTTTAAGACCATGTACGGATTTGGTTACTGCCATCTGAGACATTCAAATAATTCCTAACGATTAGTAGAACATGTTAAATTAAGTCACCAGCAAAACCAATATTTTATTTATGACTTAGATAACTACTGAGGAACTTAATTGATAAATGTATAGTTGAGGTTTTTTTATTTACATTTTTGTGGTGTCTCAATATTTTACATACCTGTCATAGCATCGAAGGCGTATTACTAATTGCTATAACATCGAAGCCATTTTTATTAACGCCACTTACAGCAGTATTTCAGTTATATCGTGGCTGTCAGTGTTATTGGTGGAGGAATAAGCAGTACCCAGGAAAAAAAAACTACCGACCTGTCCTAAGTTACTAACAAACTTCATCATATATTGTTGTATTGAGTATATCTCGCCTTGAGCGGGATTCGAACACACAACGTTAATGGTAATAGGCACTGATTGCATCGTTAGCTGTAAATCTAACTACCATACGATCATGACCACGACGGCCTCTAATAGGATTTACGACAATAGCTGGTTCCTCAACAATTTAACTATTCAGATTGTTGGTTTGAACAATAGTGTCTTTTTCTGATGAATATGGTTTTCATGTTGTATCTTTCTAATCATACCTGGGAAGTTTAAATTATGTACATTCAAGGATTGCTGAATGATGGATAAAACCATTTTAATTAAGTTCCTTGTATGTTTTCGAATTATAAAAACACCATATAAACTATGTTGTACTAACCACTGCACATATTGTTGTAACAAAATAATAAAAAAAATTGTCTTTATCTGAACGAATAAGGAGGACGACCATATTTCAGAAAAAAGCCCAGACAAGTAAAAGTCACAAGTGTTAAAATTACATCACACTACAGAAGCAAACATCATCTGTTGCCATTGGAAAATGACGAGTACACTCAGTTAATATAATAAAGATTTACTACTCCTGAAATATATATATATATATACGTCTGAAAATTAAACCAAACAGTGTTAGAATTAGATTTTGAAGTTGTCTCAAATTTTTGTTCTTCCCTCCACGGGATTTGAACTCATACCATTGATACACTGCGGCACCATTCGCTTAGCCTTATGTCCAGCGCCCTAGACCATTCGACTACATCCACTCCAGTGGCACATATATATTGTATGGTTGTCACTGGCTTAGACGTTATATATATAAAAGAAAAAAAGAACGGCATGGTTTATTAGATATGTTTATTATTGAAATTCACAGTTCCTAAATAATGTAATTACTATTTAAACTAAGGTTCTCCTCCCTCAGACATAGGTTACCACAGCAGATTAAAACTAAGGTTCTCCTCCCTCAGACAAAGGTGACCATAGCAGATTTTGACTCTCCTGTTTTAGGCCCTTTGGTTTAATTTTTAATTTTTAATTATTTAGTTTTCAAATCTTTCGACTTTGAAGGTTATTCCAGAAACGCGTCGTGCGCACTAAATTTGATATCTACGTTTTTATTACAAAATTCCATTTTTCTTAAAGCAATAGCTAAAAAACATATCTGATCTTTGTTTACACAAATGTAATACAAACTTGGTAGAAAACATTAAACGACATATACTTTCAGTAATAAAATTGCTGTAAAACTTGCAAAAATATTTAAAAAATTAAAATGGAAGTAAATAACATGTAGGAAACATGCATGGGGAAGAAAATTATTCTTTAAGTAGAAATATGTCGAATATAGAAGTGCATGTTTGTTTAAATGGATCCATAAAACTAGCTTAGAACCGCAACATCTTGTTGTAGTCCTTGTACCAAGTAATTAAGGGTAATAACAAAATTACCGAACTCCGAACAATCTTCCAAAGGGAAATTCAACACTCATAAGTATATAAACAGACAAAATCAGTCAACAACCGGAAAACTGGGAAAACCGTAATGATACTGACTTGATACAGGCATTTCCAAAGAAATGGTGGGTTGAATCAGATTTTACGGCGCCAGCCCTCCCGCTTTCATTACGGTTCAAAGGTTCCGGCTGTCACTATAACAGCATTTATAACAATACTGGAACAAATTAGGTAAAATAGTAGTCAACGCAGTACTAAATTCACAATGCCAGGAAAGTGAAATATATACATTTTTCGTATGTGTCTTATAGGTATCAATTTTTCATCTTTTTACGATTTTTCTAGTGGATTATGAAACTGTTCCCACAATGCTATTTTTTATTTTTGTTTTAAATGTTATTCTTAGTTTGATCTTTAACACTATATACATATACACCTAATTTCTGTTGAAAAAAACGTTAAAGAATCGTTCCTTCTTTAATTCGATGCTCACTGAAGACATGACTGATTCATCTATATACAATACGTCACCATTAAAACCTATTCTTATTAAGTGGTGTTTTTTATGTATAGTGTTCGTTGTTCATTCTTTTGTTGTTGGAGGGCAATACATAGCTTATTGATATTTCATAGCTGATAATAATGGCACGATGGTATGTATAATTCAGCAAAGAGCAGTTAATCTGTCACCTTTGAATCTTATATTGCCAAACCAATTTGCTTTATCAGTGGTATAAAACGTGTAAGTCCGAAGTTAATTGCTCATTTATATATATAAATTGATATCTTATTTTAACATAATATAAAAATAAGTATGAATAATAAGATACCAAACAATAATCATAAGACACTTTTTGTGTGAATATAAAGAAAGGGAATTGATATGACAGAAAAATAATAAATAAATAAGTACCAAAAAAATTATTAAATGCAGGTGTTCTAAAGCTAGAAATACAACAATGCCAAGACACTTTTCTATTGAAAAAGTATAAGATAATTGTATACTACTCATTTGTTTTTACTTAGACCTAAATTAACCTAAGGTATATGATCAGTGATGATTCAATGACAAATTGCAGTAGGTTGTCATCTGTGTACACACGTGCAAACACGTATGGTCATATTTTGTAGGCGTACAGCACGTGTCCCAGCAAAAGTCATTGTTTGTTCTTTTAATTTAGTACTTTGCATATACTTGTTTTCCAGGTATCTATTTGAAGGGGTTGTCTTCCAGATACAATTAAGAATAAACCGTCAGTTGAATCTCTGAAGTCATATTTTTTACGTCAAGAAAAATAAAAAAGCCGATTTATTATAACTTAGGTACAAGATTGGGACAAATTCTCCATGCAAGACTTCGAATGGCTGCCAGCTCCTTAAAGTATAAGATAATTGTATACTACTCATTTGATTTTACTTAGACCTAAATTAACCTAAGGTATATGATCAGTGATGATTCAATGACAAATTGCAGTAGGTTGTCATCTGTGTTCACACGCGTGCTAACACGTATGGTCATATTTTGTAGGCGTACAGCACGTGTCCCAGCAAAAGTCATTGTTTGTTCTTTTAATTTAGTACAAATTCTCCATGCAAGACTTCGAATGGCTGCCAGCTCCTTAAATGAACACCTGTTTT
>MJUT01028081.1:647700-672961 GCA_002080005.1 Gigantidas platifrons | reverse complement strand
CATTATTTGCTAAAATGTACTAAATATACAGAACTTAGACGACAATATATATTTTCATTAAATTTCCCTTTTCCTAAAACAATTGATATTTTGCTTTTTGGGTCTGATAATTTATCAGTTGTTGAAAATACTATAATATTTAGTAATGTTCAAAAGTTAATTAATAGCAAACGCTTTGTGCAAAACCGGTAATGTGTGTCCTATTAATGTGCTTGGTGTTGTACTGGTAATCAGTCTGTATGTAACAAATATATACAGGTATATATATATTTTTTAACAGTATTTGATTGACTTGTACATGTACAATTCCTTCGTCTATTTATTCTTATTCTCATATCTTATTTAAATTCTATATTTATTAAATTGATATGGTATACATTTTTTTTTAATTTATGATAGAACCTTTGAGCTATATTGTGTGTCTTTATTTATGGAAACGGATTTACATAAGCATGTTGCTTGTTTCCGAATCCATTTGTTGATTGTTATGTTAAAATATTGTAATTTGTATACTGTTTAATTGAATTGCTTATTTCAACAATAAAATAATGTTTACACTAAGGGGTTGGGCATTTGTGACGGAGAATTGACACATTCGACATGGACGAAATTGTGGGATTGTGAAGGAAAATTGATATGTTCAACATTTGGGTATTGTGACGTAGAATAGACAATGTTTGTGTGTTGTGACAGAAAATTTATCTCTTCGACCTGGACAACGCATGGGTATTGTGAAGGACAATTTACATGTCCTTCGTAGACAGTGTTTAGGTTTGTGGACGGAGAACGGTATTGTGGTGGAGAATTGCCATGTTCCTCAGGGACAACGTACAGGTGTAGTGAAATAAAATGAACACTTTACTGATAGCGTATTTTTCCAATACGTCAATGTTGTATTTAAAAAGTTGGAAATCCCCTTTTAGAATTCTCGGGTTTTTACATAGAAGTGATCGATTAATTAGAGGATCCCGAGTAAATTTGAGAGTATATAAGGCGGTCAAAATGCCGCGATCGTTGCATTCGTTTTGTGCCATTATTAAGTAAAGATCGAGAAAAGAGAAGTTAGAAAGATTAAATAGGTATATTGAGTTGAACTGAGCTAAAACAAGACATCAGGGCTTACAGAATAGCAGAAGTGACTGCATATGTCTTGCCTGTTATTCTGATAAAACGACTGATCGTTGAATAGCTCAAAGTGAGCCAACATTCTATTTATTGTTATAGTTGTGGTTTACTGAGCAAAATTGAGACATAAGATGAGCATATAGTGTTCGCTTACTGAGCAAAATTGAGACATACACTTTCTACTATTTTAAAATAATACAATTAATTTGGATAGGTTCTTCTCATTTTACACAATAAATCTCGAACCCTAAGAAGTAACTTAGGTACGAACCCTTTCTGACAGTTTATTTTCTCAATTATTTTAATTTACTTGATCATATCAATTTCAATAGATACCCGGCACTATTTGTGTCTGTAAATGCGAGGCGACCCACAACTATTTTTGTACTTTAATGCGCCATTTATTTACTATTTTGCGCCAAGCCAATATACGAACTTTTCTAGATCCGTAAAGTCATGCGCAGTTGTTTTACCCACTTCCAGAACATTTGAAACCTATTTACAAAGAGGAATGAAACAATGCACTGTAAATATGTACGAAAAAATCATGTATCGTTTATTTTGTTGTCTATTATATAATTACATATAATAACTTCCATAAAATATTCTTGAGTTATCTCCCCATCACATCAGAGACAATCACCAGACTAAAGGAGAAAGATGTATCTTTCATTCTTCATCCGGCTATCGAAATGTGAAATCGTTCACTCTTCATACCTCCTTTTATTTTTTTTATTTTTTTTTTTATTTTTAAGTATTATAAGTTTTGTTCTGGCCTCCTTAAAGTTGTTTTGTCAGCATGTCTGACTCGGAAAATGGGGTAGATTATCTATAGCTTCATTACTAAGAGTATTCAGGAAAACAAGCAGGAAGACCATATAGTCGCCGACAATTATAAACTACTCAATGACAATAATTAAAATAAGACCACCCCCCGCAAAAACAAAATAATAATAATAATAATAATCGCCGATGTCACAGAACGAAAGATCGGAACAATTCCGGTGCAGTAGGAAGAATAACGTGACGACGAATCTGACGACTCAGGAGAAGAAATATCCCTAGAAATACACAATGAAAATGGTGGTTCTAGAACAAACTATTGTGAAGCTAACGAGAGCGACATCTATAGCGACAATGATAGAGCTACTCTGTTCGGTCAGATTGGCACAATGCGATCCATCACAAGTGAAACGGTTTCACAACATACATTCTGTGAGTTTGATCGGCTAAACTGCCCAGGCTATCAATAATTAACGACGATTGGCTGCTTTAATTAAAGTGACCAATGATCCCAAGAAGTCTAGAGTGCTACGAACGAAAATGACTATGTTTTATCAAATGTTTTGTTTTGTAGAAGACTAACAACATGATTTCCAGTTTTAGAAAATACAATTGCGGAACCGAACAGAAAAAACACGGAATTTCAACGCACTTCCGGTTGTCAGAGGTTGTAGACCGCGGCGATAACCTGTTGTAGACCGGGAGACAACCTATTATCTCCCTCTACATTATATTTGTTTGGGTTGTCCACCAGGTTATTTCCCTCGTCAGTAAATTTTCCGTAAAACGTCCATATTGTCTTATTACATATGTACTTCCACATAGTAAAAAACAATATGTAAGGTACAATAACATTAAATGTTAAATATAGGATGCGATGAACAACAATGAAACAATTATATATATATACATAGAAATTATTTACTAATTTTTTTTTTTTATTGAATTGTTGAAAATTGATTTTGATTTACGACGTCGTAATTATATTAAATTCTTTTCTTTTTATATAGACGAGGGTTGTCCGTACATTGTATATTTCACACATCTATAAGGAAATCTTTCAGTGTATTTATAGTTTGTATGACGGCAACATCGCCGATTTGTATTCTGTTGGTTATTTTACAATGAATTTTGATATTAATATCCCTGTTCTTTTCTTTGATCTGACAATACATCAATTAATTATGTCAACAGATCTTTATACAAATTGAATATCTCTAAGCACTATATGCTAATTTTCGACATTCTGATTGTAGAAATAGACTAATCTTTACTATTGAAACTCAATTATCGATCAAATAATTTTTGCTCTTTGGCGTCAATTGCTGATGCCTTGGGGCAATTAGCGGTAGATAGTAATATGTACATTTTTAACTTGTTAGCCTTAACATACATCTCTATGATGCATTCGTCCTGTCATAATAATGCACTGTTGGTAGTACAATCTTTATTGTTTTATCATATGATGTATCATTACAGGATAAACGATTTTAATATCAAAGGTTTTCAATTTTCCAACTAATTATATAAAAATTCATTGAAGACAATTTATCATACAGTTATTACAGTGCATGTACATTGATATTTTGGTTTAGTACAGAATAACACCATTGTATTAAAACGTAGATATCTAATTTAGCGCGCACGACGCGCTTCTGGAATAACCATTCATCAGGTACGCTCAAAATCGAAAGATTGGAAAGCCAAATAATTTAAAAGTCTTTCTTGGTGTATATGTGCACAGATGCACAAATTATGTTGGGTCCTTCGAGCAATGCTATTTCATCAACAGATTCTACCCTCTTAGCTCAAATTCAGCTAACTATGAGCATTCACTGACCCTGCTATTGTTCCTTCCATGTTTATAATGTGATACATTTTGTGATAGAGATATCTGTTTTAGTTGAACCGAAACTGTGCATTTTCTTTATAGTTTATCTATATTTACGTGTATTCTCGTTTGCGGATCCCATTAACCGGTATAATCCCGCCACACTTTTAGGGCTGTCAAAGGACGTAAATTTCTAACACCAAATGTTGCGGCTCTTTTGTTTTTGTTTTCAAAGGTTCAATGTGTGGTGTTTGCTCATTTTGTTGTTTTTGGTAGAATTGTTGACCATCATTGTTAAAACTTTCTTTTCATAACATAGGCACCTAAATGTCCACGCAATTTATTTCAGTTTTCTCCTGACAAAAAGTATGCTGTTACAATTGTTCTTTCTATTTTCATTGGTGTAAATTGTATCTGGATTGCTTTCATAATTTCTTAACCTTAGGACTAACAGTTGGTAGCTAATTTTAGGCTAGTATGTCTGTATTGGCTACAGTTTTTCATAAAGTTTTGTGGTTTCATGTTGTATGCTAAGTGTTCACAATAAAGCTTACCGTATTTTCAACCTTCCTTTCATGTTTTCTGTTTCGCATTAAGTACATAAAATAAACTTAATAATATAATGATTTTTAAATATGTAATTACACTTCTTTTTATTATTATATTTCTGTTTACTTTAGAGTACGAAAACTAGGTGAAGACCTGCTCCGAACTTCTTCAATTCTGTCAGTGTGGTTAATTTTTTAGGCACTTTCACGGTTTTTTGATCATATAAATTTTACAACTACAAAATCTAATATTGTAAATATTTTATCTCATGATCGGCAGACATATCAGTACGTATTCAATACCATCATTTAATAATTATAACTTTTACATAAAATTCTTTTTCAACAAACAATCCCCTCTGATTTACTTGAACGCTTTCCTGTGACAAGTAAAAATGATCTATGATCAAGATGAAATAAAATGTTATCATTTCATCCAGGTTGAACAACTTTATCAAAAGTAATGAAAATGTACACAGCCATTACCAAATTTAAAGTATCATAAAATAATTTTTTCACTTTAGTTGTACCTTTTAGGGTATTTACAATATTGATGCAACGATTAACTACGTTAATAACTAGAAGAAATCAGTTTAACACCTGCACTCAAAATAAATATACACCATAAATTCACGATTTTCAAAAGACATAGATCAAGATAGATAACGAAATTATAGGGATTTGCCTCTTAATATTCCAACTTCCATTTTAACTTACTTTTTCTATTTATTTGTGTGAAGTGCTTTATTCCCATATTTTTTTTTCTTTTGAATTTATTACCCCTCTTATAAGTCCATTGCTCACTTTGCTCTGAATAATATAACATCGTATTTAGCAGAAATTATTAATTTGTCCGAAAAAAAAAATCCCAACAACATAGAAAGCCATCGCTAAATCCATTTACAGTTTAGCAAAAAATTAAAACGTAGAACTCTTAGCTTAGTGCACACAATGCTCATCTGATACACTCAGAGTTAAAAATTGGAATGCTAAATATCTGAAAAGTTCTACAACGCTCATCTGATACACTCAGAGTAAAAAATTGGAATGCCAAATATCTGAAAAGTTCTACAACGCTCATCCGATACACTCAGAGTTAAAAATTGGAATGCCAAATATCTGAAAAGTTCTACAACGCTCATTTCATACACTCAGAGTAAAAAATCGGAATGCCAAATATCTGAAAAGTTCTACAACGCTCATCCGATACATTCAGAGTAAAAAATTGGAATGCCAAATATCTGAAAAGTTATACAACGCTCATCTGATACACTCAGAGTAAAAAAAATGGAATGCCAAGTATCTGAAAAGTTCTACAACGCTCATCTGATACACTCAGAGTAAAAAATTGGAATGCCAAATATCTGAAAAGTTCTACAACGCTCATCTGATACACTCAGAGTAAAAAAATTGGAATGCCAAGTATCTGAAAAGTTCTACAACGCTCATCCGATACACTCAGAGTAAAAATTTGGAATGCCAAATATCTGAAAAGTTCTAGTTAGCAAGTAAACCAAAGGACCTAAACAGGTTTGGGCTCCTAAAACTAGTATAATCTGTCACTTTTTATTGAATTCCCTATAATAAGCCAGGTAAGTGAGCGGTCATGTATATGAGTGTTAGGGTATAATTCTATGATGGCTCTATTAGATTTTTGAATAGTTTGATAGTTTGTGCCTTTCATTTTATTTATACTAAGGTCACATTTATTGCAATCAAACTTGTTTCGGTTAGGGTTTACAGTTTAGCATACCAGTTTTAAGTTTGATACAAACCAGTTTCCAACTAAACCATGGTTTAACACATTTCAGTGAATTGGTGGTTTCTAAAGATGGCTGACACTCCAGATCTGAATGATCTTATAGACCTAATATTGATAGATAGTTTAATGCAAAGTGAGGATGAAAGTTCTGATGCATGGCTATGTTATATTCTTCAACATTTTTTTTTGGTCACAAAACATTTCAATTCACCTTTTTGTTGGCGTTCATGACTAAACGTAGGGAAACGCCCTCTGTAAACCGATAACTTGATTACAACAGGCATTTGTATAAAGATATTTACCTTTCTGATGTTCACATACCCATTTCATTTGTGAATGTTCAACATGAAGTCGACGCATGTTCATCTTTTCCTCCGCTGCCGCCATGTTTCAAAACCAAACTGTAAAACCGCCTCTTGTGCGGTTTGCTAAATTTCTGGAACTGGTTTTGGTTAGGACTCGATAAACATGAAAACCAGTTTGGGCTTCAACTCAGTTTTAAACCGTTTTTTTTTAATAAATGAAAAGTTTAGCAAACCAGTTTGAAACCTTAACCAGTTTGCTTGCAATAAATTCGACCTAAACATGCATTGAGAGTGCTATATTTAGTTAGATATATAAGAATAAGGACGGTTATGATTATTGGTGTTTAACACAATTTTCTACAATGTTTCATTTATAGCATGACAGTCAGTTGTTTTGTTGCAGGAAACCATCGACCTGCCACAAGTCAATAACAAACTTTATAACTTATCTAGTACACCTTGGCACATTGAATCGCCATAGAGATAAACAAAATGCTACGATAATAGGCAAACCTAAGGGTATTGAATAATCAATAAGAACCCGGATAAATCAGTTCGTATGAAAAATTTCATACCGTAAGGTTTGTTTGATTGATTGCGTTTAACGCCACTTTCAACAGTATTTCAGCTATATCGTGGCGGTCAGTTTTATTTGTGGAGGAAACTGGAAGACCAGGAGAAAACCACCGATCTGTAAAAAGTCACCGACAAACTTTATCACATAATATGGTACACCTCGCCTGGTAAACCTCGCCCTGATCGAGATTAGAACTCACAACATCAGAGGTGATATTTACTGATTGCATCCAACTACCATACGAACACGGCCACGACGGCCCCTTATACCATTAGGTCGTTAAGTATTGAATCACAATTAAGATAAATCAGATGTTAGGACATAGTAACACACCATTTAAGTGTCTATGTTTTTCTATATATTTCAGTTTATGAATGAACTTATATCATATAATGAAAAAGGTTTTTTTGTTTTTTGTTTTTTTTTTCCCTTCTTGTTTTGGTCTGTATGGAATTATGCTAAAAGACATTTCATTGGCCATAAAAAATTCTTAATTTAAAAGCTTTCTCTTGATTGGTTGTTTTAGATATCGAATTTCGAATTTCAGATATTGAATCTCGAATTTCGAATCTTGAAGGCTCGAATGATCCTTCTGGGCTTTCGTACAGCACGGATGTTTAGTATACAATCAAAAACCTGAGAATACTCGGAGAATTATTAATATTACACAGTTGTATCATTTCACTAAAAGGGTATGTGTTGGTCCACAAAACTAATTTAGACCCTCCATTTATTTTTTTGAAGTGTTTGTTACCAAGCCAGTAGGGTAAGCTGTCATGTATACAGAAATGCTAGCGCTATCGATTTTGGCTATGTTCAATCATTCAAACTAAGGTCCCTCTCCCTCAGACATAGACTATCGTAGCCTATTTAGGCTATTTTGATGGCTTTGTTTCGCTCCCCAAGACATTTGAATTGCATGGCCTTCTAATTTTTCATTATGAGTGTACCTGATGAAAGCTATTCCAGAAACGCTTTGTGTGGACTAGATTAGATATCTACGTTTTTATGATTTGATGACATGTGCACAGTTCAATGATGAAGATGTAAATCTTAGAGAATATGGCGCGATAATTAATGTTTATTTCATATAAGGATTCTAAATCATAAAGTTTACGCACGCATTCGTTTGATAGTACATATCAGGTATGGTCTTTGTGGACTTCTTGGTACATGTTTACTGTTTCATTGTGGTTGGTATATCACTCCACGATAGTAAATCTCCTTAATAAATGATATAGTGTAAAACTGTGGTAGGTAAATTGATACATCGAAACCATAATTCTTTTTTCCAACTCCCTCAAAATGTTCTGCACTGAATTTTTCTGGTTTCATCTGTTTTTAAGATTTAATAAATAACTAAAATGAAAAAAAAATATGAAGTCATGAGTCAAGCGAAACTTCAAATGTTAATAAAGGATCAAATTTATTTTTACATTTATATGTTTCCTGTCTGCATACCGTTAATATTAATTATAAGTAATAGATTTTTAACCTTGTCACATATACATGTACTTAATTTCAAATTATTAACATGCAGCATTTATCATAAAATGTTAATGATAATAATTAGATAAATTGGATGGGCAACCATGAGGGGCCACACAAAAAAACCCACTGTAGCTATCATAATATTTCTTTTGATTGTCAATATAGTTTAATTTACCGCACGTCATAAATTTGATTTAATTATGCTTAATTGGAGAACAAGAAATTATTTATTATGTGGACTAGCCATGAAATGTTATTTTAGAAAGTGTTAAAATGAAAGTTTAAATATCTTCTTTGATATTGAGTGCAATTTTGACAGCTTTTTCATATAATTTGAATTTTGTCTCCATTTTTTGTTGTTGTCTAGTAGATCACATGAAATTCATTTAGTGATAAAATGGAAATAATATTTTACCGTAAAATAAAACAGGGATATTTACGAATGCTTTTAGTACCCATAAACCACATTGCTTAATAGGGTCACTACGTGAAAATATTACCATATATTTCATATTCACTACCGGTTCCTCTTATTACTCTTAAATAGACGTTAGAAAGCACCGAAGGGCCAATCAAAAATGGACGATCCAGAGAAACTGGCAACATAGACGGAAAAAAACAAGACAAAAACACAACACAATATATGTTTGACACCACTATGCGCAAACAAAGACAAAGAACGCAAACAAGTCATGAGCCCTCATTCAAACAACCCAGAATAGATCTTCCATATTTTATGAAAGCTTTGTTTTGTTTTCTTCTTTGTTGTTGTTGTTTTTTAAGTACATGTATATGAAAATAGGAGGTTTCCACACTATCAACATATGTCTTGCATCATTTCACTTAGAGGGGAGGTCCATAAAACTAGCTTAACTCAGCCACTTTTACGGCTCCTGATTACCTTATCTTCAAGCTTTCCTTCTTGGAGTCCTGTACCAAGCAAGAATAGTGAACGATTTCTTGTCATGTAAATGAGTTAAGGGTATCGATCTCGTACGATTTCTTGTCATGTAAATGAGTTAAGGGTATCGATCTCGTACGATTTCTTGTCATGTAAATGAGTTAAGGGTATCGATCTCGTACGATTTCTTACGATTTTTCTATCAGATTTTGGAACGGTGTGGTACTTTTTGTTTTTCAATTTTATTGAATTAATTAAACGGATTTCTTCGAAAATTTGAGAAGGTACATTGTAATTGATATAAATATGTGACCAGTAAATGATGCTATGCACTCATTACACTGTGTATACCATTCTTAATATATGCAAAAAGTCGGAACCGATATGATTTAAGGAATACAATATTAATTAGGATGTCTAGTCGTCTCTATGCAACAATTCAAAATCTTGATCAAAATCTTAGTCGTAGCGATGTTTTAGTTACATAACACGTGTACCAGAATATTAAATATTCATAATCATTTTACGATCAAATATGGACACAATGATGCAATCAGTGTCTTATACACAAATTGCAAATTAGAGGAAACCACTGGGTTACAGTTGACAAAACCCCAGGAACTTACTGTTTTAGTCTGTCTTTGTAGTTCAATTAAAATGAATACAAAATTTAAAAAGATAACAAAGATTTTATAGCCTGTTATATTGAATATGTAAATAAAGTACCTTGAAATTGTGTTTTTCCTACTTGCACGTTTTATGTGGACTTTTAAAGAGATAATATTTTATATAAATGAAGATAAAGTGAATTGGGTAACCACGACACGTGTCCATAATGTTACATGTTTTATGCAAAAATACATATTTATTATGCACTAATATATCTATATATATAAATACAAGTCTAAGATTGAGGAAAAACTGACAAAAAATATAACAGAGTATACATTAACGAGTCAGTCACATTCTTATTTTAAATTCTCAAGAAGATCGGCAAACTCCTTATGGAAATATATAAATAGAAAATATATTGCTTTAGTAATTCAAACTTGTAAATGGAACATTTTTATTTCAGAAGCATTGATGCACTTTCTTTGCAGCTTTTTATGATTGTTTTACGGTGAAATTTTGATATAAAGAAGGGAATGTTGAGGTCTCAATAAGTTGCTTAACCCTGCCACATTTTCAGCTTGTCGCTATTCATTACCCAGATTCCTATCCGCTTGTGCTGTTATGAAAGTCTACAATGAACGTCAACTTCCGTCCGACCATTTTCAATTAAAGCTATTTTTTTTAAACATTTGTGACGTTTTTGTTTGTGCTGTGTATTGTTATATATGTTCTAGTTCATTGTCTAATAAATATGTCTTGTTATTTTTATTACTATTTTATTCATCTTAAAGGATGTCATATTAGTATTTCATTTTATTTATTTTCTGTTCGTTCTTCGATTTGTTATTTGTCTATGTCAATCTCAATTTAATATTGACAAAACGTTCATTGATATTATTATTATCATTATACAACATACTAATAATGTCTTTCATAGGTCTGTATCTTACTCCTGTGTTTTAGCATGTCCCATTGTCCAATTTCAAACCATCGGTCTTGTTTTGGCACACAAAAATGTGTGAATATGACATATTTTATCTACGTGTCTAGCAGTGCCCGGAGATAGAAATTGGTTATATTCAACTGGTTCTGTAATAACTATTTGTAAATAATTATATGACAATTGTGGTATTAATGATTCATTAATTAGCCATTAACACCATAACATCTTTTATTGATATGTAATTTGCCTTGATCGACATACAAGGCATTAAAGCATTAGTTGTATACGTGATGGACACCACTGACATTTACAAGTCTTCACTAATGAATAGATAAACTTGTATAATTACTTATGTTATAACCGTGTCAATACATTTGTTTTTTCTGTCACGTGTCTGATATAAAATTCTATCCGACAGGTGCTAAATTGGCATTTTTTTTTTACATGGAATATATATATATAATTATCGAAGGAAAGGGTTGAAAATATCAAAGGGGTAATCAGAAGCCGTAAATTGGTGAAATGCAGACAATACAATCAATGACCAAAAAGAACAAACGCACAAACAATGAGTAACAAAACACTACCCATAAAACTAAAGATTGAGCAAAACGAAGCTCCCCCCTCCCCCCCCCCCAAAAAAAAATTGGAGTAAACTCATGAGTAGGATTTGGGATTTTCATCGTCATTGTACACTCGCGAACGAAAATTACTACTGTATAATATTCACATGATGCGAAATGCTTCCCGTGTAAATAGAAAAAAAAAACATGAATATACTGCGTATTATAAAAGCACATAAAATAATCGGCTCATGTTACATTCTGTGTTATCATATTATTTAGAGTTAATTTATTACTGTCCTTTTTTTTATCATCGTCTATGCTTGCTCCCTCTTCGTCTTCCCACGCTTATAAAATACTTTTACACCCACATACAGTTTACCCACTTTATTAACAAGACAGACCGACTACATAATAATACATGTATTAGTTATATATAATTATTACTTAGTACATATTCTCCACGTATGTCTGTTTTTGACATACAAACGATCTTTGGTAATATATTTCTGGCGTCTTTTTTATATTGAAAATTGAATTTCGGGTTTGCAACAAGAGTAGCACGATGGGTGCCACTAGTGGAGCAGGAAATTCCTACACCTCCGGGTTTTAGTGGGTTCTTGTTGATCAAATTTTCGTTTCCTGTGTAGTGCTTTGCCGATCATTGTTTGTCTTTTGGTCCTTTTTATTTTAGTCATTGCATTGTCTGTCCTTCTATTTACGGGTTCTGATTTACCCCCTATATGGTATCTTCACACTTTACTTCTGAGTTGCAGTGTCAAGAAATACGATTAACTAACTAATTGTATAGGAGTTTCCGGCGTTGTCATACCGACATTTTGTTAATTCGACTATCTAGGCTCTGATGTGTGTTTCCCAAACATTAATATTTTACCTGTAATGTAAAAAATACCATTATTTCATATTGTCATTTATGTTTTCCTCAATACATGTATATATTTAATTTATCATTGTTTATCATTTTAGCAGACCTGTGTAGGAACATTCGCATACAATACGATTCTTTATCATAGTATTACATAAGAATAATAACTTGCAGACTTAATGCACTTACAGTGACGTGTACACAATAAAAAAAATCACCATAAAATAGGTATTGCGCATTCCTGATTAATCGGCAGATATTGGGTCATAATTATGCCTTTTTGTTGTCTGTTGATTAGGTAATTATAATGTCATCATGTTCTGACAGTCAAGTGAAGTTTGTCACGGTCCATACGTTTAGTGTATCATTAAGATACCCCTATAATGTATTTGTATGTTAAAATATAATATTTGATGAATAACATAGATAAAAAAAACTAATAAGGATATTTTCTCTGTGAAGTTGCTCTTTTATTTCAAATCCTTTTCGAAATTATTAAACTGTATCTAATAAAGTTCATAAATGTCATACACGTACCTATTGGGTGTGGGTTTGTGTTGAGTACATATACTAAACCTCTCGTTAATTCAGTATGTCCAGATATGTTCCTGGATAATATAGCCAGAAAATTGAAAAGAATTATCGTTTTCTTCCATTTAAAAAGAACACCATATACATTTCCTTGTTTTTGATGACAGTGGTTACACACATTTTACTTTTATTGTTCAGTACATAAAAACGTAGATATCAATAAATACCTATATTTTTGGGTAACAACAGTTCCTAGAAGAAGAGTTTGAAGATACCAAAGGGGCAATCAGAATTCGTTTATCGAAGAACCGAGACAATACAATGGCCAACAGAAAAAGTACGTTATCCTGCATTTCAACGTATAAATGTCTCTTTTCTTGAATTATATTTTACTTATTGATTATCTTTTTAATTTGTACGATATAACTAAAATATTGTTGAAAATGGCGTTAAATATAAATTTTATGTTTATGTAAATATCCTTGTTCCTGGATTATTCAACATATTTGGTACTTGGTTCCATCTTGTAAGTTGTCCCGTTTTAGTTTATTTTATAATTAGATAATTGTAGAAATATAATACCATGATATTTGGAAAATAAAAATAAAGTGAAAAACACCCAACAACCAACTGAAAAAAATAGAAATAACACAACATCAAATACGTTAAGATTCCATACATACAGTATATCAATATAAAGCTAGAGATGATGAGATAATCAACTAGAATTGAACTTATAAATTCTTACCAAAAAATATTTCTAGTTAACTTATTTTTAGCAGTGGTTTAAGATAAAGATGTCATTTTTCTCGTCTATTGTTTACAATTTATTAAGAATGCTTAAAAAAAAAGGGAATACTAAGAACGACCTGATATTAGAAACGATGACATATGTCTTTTACATTTATGAAATGCAACTGTTTGCCATTAAACTAAACACTACAATTACTTTGTATGAAATCATTATTATATATTAAATCATATTAATGATTCTATAAGATTATTTTTAACGCTTGAAATCGGTTTATGTTTTCCAACGTTTCATAGACAATTGGTAGCTTCATTCGTATTCTGTTATATTACGCTTAGGTGTTTTAGCTGTTAGGTTTTCAGAAACATATGACAAATTGTCTAAATAATACATTTTTATATGAAATATTGTTGAAAGTAGCGTTAAATACAATAAACCACATAACCCTCTTTATAATGTTATTCCCGTTGTTTACTCTGTTAGGGAGGAAAACAGTGTATGCTCATAGTACAGTATTGATGCAATAATTCTAATTTGTATTGATAAATAAATTGAAAAACCAAAACAAAAATTCCACACTGTCGGAATAGTTATAAAGTCTAATAGAAATATCGTAGATATCAAATGAAAAACAAAAATACCACACCGTCGGAACAGTCCTAAAGTCTAATAGAAATATCGTAGATATCAAAGGAAAACCAAACATACCACACCGTCGGAACAGTTCTAAAGTCTAATAGAAATATCGTAGATATCAATAAAAAAACAAAACTACCACACCTTCGGAACAGTTCTAAAGTCTAATAGAAATATCGTAGATATCAAATGAAAACCAAAAATACCACACCGTCGGAACAGTTCTAAAGTCTAATAGAAATATCGTAGATATCAAATGAAAACCAAAAATACCACACCGTCGGAACAGTTCTAAAGTCTAATAGAAATATCGTAGATATCAAATAAAAAACAAAACTACCACACCGTCGGAACAGTCCTAAAGTCTAATAGAAATATCGTAGATATCAAATAAAAAACAAAACTACCACACCGTCGGAACAGTTCTAACTTACTTACTTACTTAGTCCTTGCTATACCTCATGGCACATAGGGCAAGGACAAGTTTCCTCCAGTCTTCTCTGTTGTTGGCTTTTCTTTCTATTGTGCCCCAGGTGTATCCTCTTTCCTTTATTTCATTTTCGATGGTGCGCCTCCATGTTGTTTTAGGTCTTCCTCTTTTTCTTTTCTTTTACCTTCTGGCTACCTTAGTCATGTCTTGGTTTACGTATAACATGATCAAGCCATCTCCATCTTTTTTGAATCAACAAATTATCCATGTCCTTGGTGTTTGTGATGTCATGCAGGTCTTTGTTGGAGATTTTGTTCGGCCAGAATATCTTCATTATCTTTCTTAAACATGTGTTATGGAAGCTGGAGAGTATGTTGATGTCTTTATCAGTCATTCTCCCGCACTCTGAGCCATATAGGAGCACAGATAGTACACAGCTGTTATAAAGTTTAAGCTTGGTCTTCTTTGAAAAGGCTGTTGTCTTCCAGATGTTGCCTAATCTGATGAATGCTGATCTAGCTTTTCCTATTCTGACCTTTATATCTTTTTCAGCTCCACCCTCCGTTGTTATACAGCTTCCTAGGTAATTAAATGAGTCTACTGTATCCAGTTGTTTCCCTTCTACAAATATGACTGGCAATCTCTCTGTGTTGAGGTACATTAATTTTGTTTTCTTGGCATTGATCTTAAGGCCAATCATTCTAGCATTGTCTTCTAACTTTCTGGTCTTTTCCTGCATATGGTCTTCAGTATGCGATACTAGCGCTAAATCATCAGCGTAATCTGTATCCTCTAGTGTGGTACATAGTGTCCATCTCAGTCCGGTGTTACCTTCTGTTAGGGTTGTTCTCATTACCCAATCAATTGCAATTATGAAGAGCACAGATGACATAACACATCCCTGTCCTCTCCTGATTTTACAAGGAAACTAGTGTCAGCTTCAGAGTTGATGGTACATGAGAATTTTGTATAGAACTGCTTGACGAGTTGCACTATCTTACTTCGTATTCCATAGTTGCTAAAAATTTCCCATAGACTGTCTCTGTGTTGGCTGTCAAAGGCTTTCTCAAAATCTACAAAATTAACAAGTAGTTTTCTCTGCCACTCATGGCACTATTCTAAGATGTTTCTGAGGACAAATATGTGGTCTATGCAACCTCTACCTTTTCTGAACCCAGCTTGTTCTATGTCGTAGTTTCTTGTCCACAGCTTCTTTCTGTTTTTCTAATTTTGAAGGTGGATCAGTATCTATTTCTAGGTCAATGGGTGCTTCAGGAATAATTGCAAGTTCATCCGGATCTTTTCTGTTAAGAACTTCTTGAAAATGTTCCTTCCATCTTAAATATTGTTCACGTTCTGTTGTTAGTGTA
Organism: Gigantidas platifrons; assembly: GCA_002080005.1. Lineage (NCBI taxonomy): Eukaryota > Metazoa > Mollusca > Bivalvia > Mytilida > Modiolidae > Gigantidas > Gigantidas platifrons. The sequence continues at coordinate 656,916 of MJUT01028081.1, read as the reverse complement.
TTGTTGTTTTTGTCTTTAATTGACATGTTTACTTGAACCACCAAACAGTCGGAACAGTTCTAAAGTCTAATAGAAATATCGTAGTTATCAAATGAAAACCAAAAATACCACACCGTCGGAACAGTTCTAAAGTCTAATAGAAATATCGTAGATATCAAATGAAAACCAAAAATACCACACCGTCGGAACAGTTCTAAAGTCTAATGGATATATCGTAGATATCAAATAAAAAAACAAAACTACCACACCTTCGGAACAGTTCTAAAGTCTAATAGAAATATCGTAGATATCAAATGAAAAACAAAACCACCAAACCGTCGAAACAGTTCTAAAGTCGAAAAAGAAAAATCAACAACAAAAACTGATTGAACGTAATTTTGTTTGAATTTTGAAAATATTATATCTTTAACTCAAATTACATATAAACGTTAAATGTAAGTGTAACGATGTAATATTTCAATAAAATGTAATGCTACATTTCTTACGAAAAGATCAGTAGATTTGGTGTTGGTTTTTTTCTCCATGTTTTAGGATGTCTACAGAAATAACATGAATGATTAGTGTCATTAAATTAGAACTAAATAATAAATTATGAAGAAAAAACAATATGATATTAAACAGATTTAACGAATATGTGAAAAACACCTGTACGTATTATTTTTAAGATCTCCAATTTGCTATGACATTTTTTTCAGAAATATCATAAAGAATGGAGGGAAGAGTTTGAAGATACCAAAAAGAGGTAATTAGAAGTGGTAAATCAAAGAGGGACAGACAATACAACGAGGAAAAGTAAAAGAACAAAATGACAAACCATAAAACAGCACACACACAAAAAACAAGACAGAGAAACACGAAACTCGACGTAAAACTCTCAAAAATGTGTTGGATCAATGCAAAAAGTACTTTTAGAAATACAAGTATACCAATTGACCAACAGCTTAAACTTGTTGATGCTTATATTTTACATGTACGCGCGTATGGATTCGAAATATTGGGGGCTTTGCAAATTTGAAAGATTGGAAAAGATGAATAACTAGTCTAGCAAAAACTTTCTTAGTGTACGTACAAATATTTGCAACTTCATGGGATATGTTCGGCACTGTAAATTGCCTCGGAATATTCAAATAAAGATCAAAGCTACATTTATACTGCTTATCTTTCCGGAACACCTGGGTTCCCCCCGGTTTTTAGTGGAGTTCGTGTTGCGCAATCTTAAATTTTATGTGTAGTGTTTCGTAGATCATTGTTTGTTCTTTTGTATTTTCTCTTTTGGCCATTGTATTGCTTGTCCTTTTGTCTTTTCTCTTTTGCCCATTGTATTGTCTGTACTTTTGTCTTTTCTCTTTTGGCCATTGTATTGTCTGTCCTTTTGTCTTTTCTCTTTTGGTCATTGTATTGTCTGTCCTTTTGTCTTTTCTCTTTTGGTCATTGTATTGTCTGTCCTTTTGTCTTTTTTCTTTAGGCCATTGTATTGTCTGTCCTTTTTTTTCTCTTTTGGCCATTGTATTGTCTGTCCTTATTTGATTTACGGTTTCTGATTACACTTTTGGCATCTCCAAGCTCTTCTTACTTTGTTTAATATCAATTTTTGACGAAATATGGAATGGATAGTTTACAGTAAAAAGGATTAAATAAACAATTTATTCAGAATAATGAGTAATGTCGTGCATGTTTGTTTCTGAGCAACAACCCACACATTCTGGTTCATTTATGTTTGAATTAGTTACACGTATTCGTTGCATTCGAAATGTATTATGACAACCTGTTTAGTAGTAAGCTTCAATTTTAAAAACAGAAATCTGTTGATATTTACACTTATATGAATGCTTAGACACGTTGTTTGCCTGTGGTACTTTTGCCACGTGTTGGCTTGCACTAATTTTTTGTCAACGCACGTGCTATTTCCATAAATAATAATACCTACCACACTTTGCTGCCACATTTGTTGTCCGTTTTTTCTATATTATTTTTTTTTTGCAGTGATGTATTTCTTTCCTTGTCATAAAATTGTGTAATTATATCTCCCTTATTGCCAATAATCGTTTTCAGATATAGATATTCGCAAGCAGCGCATTTTTGCGACTGAGTTATTACAAATATTGAATTCCTAAAATCTTGAGAACTCAACTGACCTGAGTTCGTAATTCATTAAGAAGCAGATTTCAAGATTTTTAGTATACAAATGTATATCTAAGTGGGAAGTAAAAAAAAGACAGCTTTCCAAGATGTAATTAAATTTTCTAATCAATCATAAAAAACAATATATATAATGGACATATTAGATATATAATTTTATGTTAATATTAGTATAAAAAGGATCGACAAGGCAAATGCACCATTGTACACGTGATCGAGCATATGATCAATAACGTGAGAAAAACAACGGAATGGCTCGTGAAATAAACCTTAAACTGTTTGTTTTATGTCTTTCTTACCAACGTTTGAAAAAAACATTTATTTATTGCACATTCTCAATTTGATTCTAAAATTATACGGTTTTTTTAATAGTAGTTACTTCCCTTGTCCTTACGACGGACAAAATGAGACCCGTTTTAGGAAGATCAACGGAAAGGAGAAATCATTTGAGTATAATTTTCTGATTATTGGCAAAACCTTATACAATTCAGAACTTTATTTCATAGCAAATAGAAAATTCACAAGTTATAACAACATTAAAATCATGAAAAGATTATGGAAACAATATACGTTATTTTCATATTTACATTGCATGAAAGATCGACAAGGAGAGGGACGCAATTTGTTCCCATAGGAATGTCGATGATTTGTACAAAAGTGTGCCCTCTGAACTCGACAAAATGTTAACTATAAGGAACTCCAAAGCACTTATTACTTCATTAACTGTGTAGCACGTTTTGATTTTTGCTTCATGCTTGACAAAATCAGTTAATTGGTGACCCAAGATTATAAACTAGTAATATCGCTGGCCATTTTTAAAACAAAATGAGCTATGAATAAATTCATGTTTTTTTTTTGTTTTTTTTTAATATTTCATGAAAAATGGTATAGAAAAGTCAAATGTTTGGATAGGTGAAATTTTCGAAAAAGAACGAGAATCAAAATTATCCGGAAGGTCTTTAGAGTTTTGTTTATATGATTGTATAGATATGACTTGTCACAACATTTTCACGACGAAATAAAAAAAATCCGAATGCAGTAAGAACTTCTGAGTTTAGGTACATAAATGCACATTTAACTTATAATAAATAGAACAAGGCATTAAGTGATTGAATGAGCGAGATTATAAATACAAAGTGAACAATTGTTCAACTCTGTAATAGTGATAGCAAGTTGTTATTTGATTCCATGATGGTGGTTTTCTGCTCTTTATCAATCCAGCACGTTGTCCTTTTATCGTGATAACGTACTGTCACAGACTGCTGTTAAATATCTTGCTATTCTCAGAAAAGTCAGTCATTACTCCTTAATGCTTAATGTTAAGTGGAGACCAGTTTTTTAGTATTTGGATTGAACAACCTGGTGATTAATACATAATCATCCAGACTCAAGGCCCAGTACACTTACCATTACACAATGGCGGTTCAGTGCATTCATGAAAATAGTACCTATAATGTGAACGCAGTATGTGATTTATTAATTTATAGTCTAGAATGTCTTTCAAACGAAATGCATAAAAAAACAATTGAAAAATCCTAAATAATACGACAGTCTGTAAGTAAAATGGCATACAATTGATTCGTTATTGAAAAGCGTTTTGAAATTCAAAAGTTATAGAAAACCATTTACAAAACCGGAAATAGCAATAACGTTTGTTTTTTTTTAAAGAATTTGTGCTTTTGAAGTTATGCTGAATATAATAGCCTTTTTTTCAGAATTGTCAACTACGTAGCTGTATTCAACAAAAAACTATTACGTTCTACTCAAGTTTTATGGTAAAGGCAATACAGTTGCTAATTTTGAATAGATTATGCACTGAGTGTCATTGTCATTTTTTTTTAAATATAGTCTACCAGTCTACTTCCAAATTAGGAAACAAATTACACTGCGTCATACGGATGATAAATTCTGTTCTTTGCAGTGATTGTCTAGTCAATTAGAGTAATATTTTAGTGATAAAATACCATTTAGTCACATAATACAAACATTCCCGTACATTTTCTTCACCGAAATTTATGGTAAAGAAAATATTTTTTGAATTCGTTGTTGTCGCCAAAAATATGTTTTTTTTATTATTATTATTATTTCATCTATTTTAACCTTTGATAATTTGTTATTTATACCATGATGACAAGCATATTGCAGTTTGTACTTTAATCAATTTCAAAACAATATTATTAATTTTTAAATAGATCGATCCATCAATTAACACTACATGTATTGAATACAGTTTGTCATATTTAGATAATTTAATAGAAATCAATTTACTTCCGCTAAAATTTTTTACTCAAATTAATTTTCAAATTAATCAAAAAATATCAATTTTATTTGAAAACTTGAATTAGTTTTCCATTAATAAGTTATTATATATTAATAAGATTCAATGACGTAATAATCTGTATTTAGAAGGAATGGGCGTGGCATGAGGATCACGTGGTCCAATTGTTATTCTGTTCTTTCTATCATGATTTCTTATTAGAGGAAACTAACATGCATTAATTTTAAATTTAATTACATGTACCTTTATGAACATAATACTAACTTTCCCATGTATATTTAAGAAATAAATCATGGAAGCCAGAATGTGTTGGGAGTTTTAAACATGCATTGGCGGATATTAGTATTTTATCCTGAGCCAGAAGCGAGGGATACAATTTACTAATATCCGCCAATCCATGTTGAAACTCAAAACACATTCTGGCTTCCATGATTTATTTCGATTCTGGTATGTCTAAAAGTACAAATACGGTAGTATACTGTGATTGGAAGACGGTAATTTATATTTATGCTTGCGGAAAATGTCGCGCACAATTTATGCTGCCAATGGAAAAGTCAGTCACATTCACCGGCGCGTGTGCTAATGAGATTGGATAACTCGCTCATTTGTTAGCAAAGCGAAAGAAGGAGGTCATGTTAAAATTTTATATATTTATTCCTTCAATGTTTCTTCGTCATCTTACACGGGAGCCGTCGTGGTCGTGATCACATGGCAGTTGGATTTACAACTACCTATGCAATCCGTGCCTAACACGTTATTTGTGTTTGTTTGCGTATAGTGGTGTCCAACACATATTGTGTTTTTGTTTTGTTTGTCTTCGTCTTGTGTGCCCAAATGTTGCCAGTTTCCCATGATTGTTCAATTATTGATTGCCCCCTAGGTATTGTTTGTCTTCGTCTTGTGTGCCCAAATGTTGCCAGTTTCCCATGATTGTTCAATTATTGAAAGCCCCCTAGGTATTGTTTGTCTTCGTCTTGTGTGCCCAAATGTTGCCAGTTTCCCATGATTGTTCAATTATTGATTGTTCCCTCGGTTTTGTTTGTCTTCGTCTTGTGTGCCCTGTGCTGCCAGTTTCCCGTGACAATTATTGATTGCCCCCTTGGTTTTCTCTAGCGTTTATTTTAAGATACACTTTCTTTACATCTGACCAAAAAATGACCTCGATCATCAATCAAGTGCGCACTAGATTGGATATCTATGTTTTCATGGTAGTATTTCTTGGACACATTGATTAAGGTATTCGGCATTATAGAGTTAATTTTGATATAACGCTCCAAAGATGATCAAATAAATAAGACAACTATGGATTTGCATATTTGTAATTTCGACATAACCGGAAATTCGAGTAAACCGATTTGACATAGCAAGATATAAATGAATTTTGTAATGTTTGGATTAAACATTCACTACTGACTAACATCCAAATATCCACTTCCTTATTATAAAAACTCTCTTTGATAAGGAAATCAGTTTTATTTCAACACTAATGGTGACCTAACACGATTTTGGCTATCCGGTATAGGCCCTTTGAGTTTCTTGCTCCCGAGGCCTTTTGAATTATTTCCAATCATTTTGAATTTTAGCATACCAGATGAAGATTTTTCAAAGACGTAGTGTCGTGTGAAATAAATTAGATATATACATTTTTTTACACCAATGTGGTGAAACGAAAGGTTCAAATAATAATACACCGAATAAAAGTTTAAATAGATTCCTACCGACTACACGTATGGTACGATGTACGAAAACTGGCTCTAGTTTCGCTTGAGACTTATACAGAGTTGTCACATATTCCCCGTGAATTCAACACATCATAAACTAATCTTAGTCATAAGTCATACCATCATGAAATTGTTTTGTACCATTGATTTCAAGGTTATTTCTCCTGACAGAAAAAAAAATAACATATATGCATTAGACAAAAAAATTAAATGAATTATCATATTTCATCTTTTGTTTTTATTTTTTTCCATTAATCAACACTGCATTGATAAGTAGATTATAACCACAAAAAACTGGAATTATGATAAATGGGTAAGATTTATCAAAAGAAATTATTGTAATTATGTTGAATAAACTGGCCAAATGTCGCAGTAAATATTTTCTTAAAATGTCTCCTGATAGCATCAAAAACGGATGAACAAATGCTAAAATCAACGTTAGAGAAAACCGAAGGGCAATCAAGGATGGACAAACCAGAGACGCTGGCAACATTGGATACACAAGACAAAAGGAAGAAGACAGACAGGACGAAGACAATTAAAACAAGAAAAACACAACACAGAAAATTGACTAACGGTACAAAAATTTGTTTTACTAGATATAGCCAAAGTACCTTTTTGGTTTTTTTTTTTAAGTTGTTTAAATCATCATATACCAGACTTTTGTCAATTGGCCGTAATTGGTTTCTTTGTCTGAAGAAGTAATTTGTTATTTTAAATATTAATATCTGATTTGCAGAAAGAGTTAATTGTTATGGTGTTTAGCTATATCATGGCAGTCAGTTTTATTGGTGGAGGAAACCGGAGTATCCGGTGAAAATCACCGACCTGTCGCAAGTCACTGACAAACTTTATCAGGCCATGTTGCATCGAGTACACTTCACCATCAACCGGACTCGAACTCACAACTTTAGTGGTGATAGGCACTAATTGCATAGGTAGTTGTAAATTCAACTACCATACGATCACGACCAAGACTGCCTGAAACAGTTAAGAAATAAGTATCAGGGAGTTTTGTCATACAAGGAAGAGAACAGCTTCTTCATATTGACAAAGCGCACATGTCATGTGCCAGGTACGTTCAAAGTATTTTTTTCAGAAAACACTGCAAATAACAGTAGAGGGAATGCGTAGTACACCCCACACTCCCCAATGTGTCAACAAAATTCCATCAATATCAACAAAGTGAACAATCACTTTTCACCCCGAGTATCTGAATAAATAAAACGACTACGACATATAGTGTTAGCAGAAAGGCGCTAAAATGTCACGAGGGTTCCAATGGTTAATGTTATCACAATCCTCCCCCTATTGATCGTTTGTATTCAGTACAAAATAGGGAGTTTTAATTCCCTGTCAAACAGTGCTTTTATTAACACAAATACACACAGTCCAGGCGTTCTATCTGAGAATTGTGCATAGGGACAATAACAATACCTACATGAAGGAACAATAAAACGAATTATCCAGAAAATAAAGAGTGAAAATAACTGCTATGGTGCGTTAGCATCTCCTGCCGTATCGATGACACACGTCTTTATGTCATCATTGCAACAACAAAAACAAAGAACAACAAATGAAACAGAGACTCACGAGTTCATATTAGTACACATCTGCAATTAGTGGAGACTTTTATACTTTTAAGTGTGCACATAGAGACGTTTTAGATTTTATTCGTATATAGAACATTTTACGAAGTGATCCGAATTATTTTTTTTAAGTAAGACTATAACTTTTATGCGCTTATACTACTAACTCATTCCACTGGATGGAAGGATATACGAACAAAAGAAGAAAGAAAAAAGAAAGGAGACACTAGAATTTCATATGGGTCAACTAATGCATGATTTCAATCATTGAATATCTGACGTGATGACATGTTTATTTTACTCGTAACTATGATAAGTTAATCGGCTAGATATTATTATCCTTTCGCTGAAAATGTTCAAAACTCAATAAAAAAAACCCAAAACAAATTAGAGTGTGATTTTTCACACGTTTAAAATACTTGGCTCTCCAACCATTTGAGCGTACCTGGTGAAAGTTATTCCAGAAACGTGTCGTACGCAATAAACTAGATATCTACGTTTTTATTTCCAAACATTTGTGTCGTTATCATACATGTGTATATCAGGAGATGTTTTGTTTATATAGATTCTACTTCAGTTGCCCGTGGATTACGATATTTCTGCGCTCAAGAGAGTTAAATTGAAAATTTTAACCACAAGCCGTCAGGCGAGTGGATAATATTTTTAATTTAACTCTCAAGAGTGCAGAAATATCGTAACCCACATGGGCAACTGAAGGAGAATTTGTTTCTCTCATTATTTAACACGAACTTTATTTCAAAATTTGAAATAAATGCGTTTGAAATTAATGCGAGGAAAGGCACGAGACATTTTAATCCTCTAGAGGATTACAGATTTTTCCACCACTGGTTCAGCTGGGCTAAAACGCCGTAATAATGAGAGAAATATGTACATATTATCATTTGTTGGTATTGGTTTCTCCTATTGATATTTTAGAAATACGACGGTTGCTACTGGTGGAACAGGAACTGCTTAACCTTCCGGGCCACATGATTTCACCAATGGTTTTCAGTGGGGTTCATGTTGCTCGATCTTTAGTTTTCTATTTAATGTTTTGTAGATAGATCTTTGGCCTTTTTCTTTTGGCCATTGTATTGTCTGACCTTCTTTGGCCATTGTATTGTCTGACCTTCTTCGCTTCACGGCTACTGGCTACCCCTTTGGTATAGTCAAACATTTCTCATTTTTGAGACAGACCCGTTCCTATTTTTAGCAATGTGAGATTGTCTTATCTTGCACTAGTGCAAGACAAAAAAAATCACGTGCGTTTTACCGGAAAATACATGCTGTACAGTTTATGTCAACTGCTCCCAGTTCTCCATGCTTCACCAATNCCATTGTATTGTCTGACCTTCTTTGACCATTGTATTGTCTGACCTTCTTTGACCATTGTATTGTCTGACCTTCTTTGGCCATTGCATTGTCTGACCTTCTTTGACCATTGTATTGTCTGACCTTCTTTGGCCATTGTATTGTCTGACCTTCTTTG
>MJUT01028081.1:622417-647652 GCA_002080005.1 Gigantidas platifrons | reverse complement strand
TCACCAATAAAACCACGATTCTATTACATAAGTATTTTTAAATTAATGTATGTATACTATTCTGCTAGCTAATAATTTAACTATTGTGCACCTTTCATATTTCACGGTGTATGACTTTCAAGTCAATGTTTGTTTACTTTGAGTAAATAATAGAGTGCTCTCCCTTGTTAGTAACTTTGACCAAATTCAAATATTTTTGCACAGTCACAGGTGTAGTGTTGAGTTACATTTATCATATATTTATTAAATACATTGTATTTTATTATGAAATACATTTAAAATACTGCCAAGACACGGATGCATATGAATAAATTGAATATTTACTTCAGCAATTGAAACAAAATTTGCGGGAAAACGCTCGATCGGGAATGTAAACAAAATACATAGGTAACAGCTGATAAAAGTGAGAAATAAAATCAAACACCGGCAAAAAGTGCAAGACAGGGAAATCTCCGACACCCTCGGGTAAGATTTCAATCGTTCGCTGACTCGGCGAGCCTCGTCAGCGAACGATTGTAATCTTACCCTCGGGCGTCGGAGATTTCCCTGTCTTGCACTTTTGCCGGTGTTAGATTCTATATTTCTTACCTCTAGTTTTAACACGACGCTGATTTGTGTGTTGGACTCATTGATATTCTAGAGTTGTTTCAATTTAATACGTTTAAGAATACATCACTGTCTTTTAGCTGTGGGTTTTTTTGTTTTTTTGTTTTTTGTTTTTTGTTTTTTTTAATTTCTTTAAATTTTTTATATATAATCAAATCATATCCAGAAAACATTAAATAAATTATCTTTCATCGCTTAGAAACGTTTTCACATTTATCAACACAATACGAACTTGTCAATTACAACAAAAAACACAACTCTAATTATGATAGATGTTTATGATACATTACCATATATTACGTATATAGCTTCCATTCACGTGTCATGGTTCCATTGAGTATGAGATGCCTCATCTTTTTGTTTACGTCATTTGCGGATTGGCCATCATGATAAGTACACAATTAGAGTGAGTGAGTGATTTTGTTGTTTAACGCCAAATGAGCCATTGGTCAGTTATATCATGACGAGAACAAGTTATATTGGATGATATTAGTATGATGATTATATTCCCTTTGTACTAGACCAACACGCTTTAAATTTCATTTTGATAGTGGTAGGTTCCTGAAACAACAGTCCGCGGGGAGACATGTCGCTCCACTCTAACACATTTTCCTGACAAACCAACCAGTCTTCGCTCTTAGTCCTTGTTGCTGCGTGTGTGCTCTGGAGATGCTGCAAATTCCGATTTTATAGTCTGGTGTGACCTGATTGCGTCTTGAACCTTCACTTTAATGAACTGGGGACGAGTACGTTAACTATTGCACCACCGATGTGGCTTACAGTGAGAGTATATTGTCTGTCCTTCGATTACACCTTTGCTATCTTCAAACTGTTTTTACCAATAACATTACATATTCTAAATTACATCAGGGATGGTAAATAAGCATTAGAGAATACCAAAGGGCAACCAAACATGAACAATCCAAAGACACTGTAAGATATGGTGCATAAGGCGAAGAAAACCAAAGCAAAAACACAAAACAATGTGTTGGACACCGCTATGCGCAAAAAAACACAAACAGCGTAAATAAGACATGAGCGCTCCTACAAACAACTCGAGGTAAAGACGAACCGAACATCGTTATTATTAACATATATCATAATAGGACGTTTACGTATGCTGTATTTTGGGGTTTGATAATAACTCTAGGCTATTTGTAAGTCACAAAAGGTTCATAATGATGACATCACCTAACACTGCAATCGTGCATAGAGCAAGGATGAGAGTCCATGTACATAATAAGAGCATGAGGCTGAATTAATGTCAATTGAGCCATCTTGGAGAGAACATATCTTGAGATGCATATTAGTCTGCTTATGCTTGATGATACAACTATTGCAACACGACGGTTGTCACTAGTGAGTAGGAAATACTTACCCTTAGAGAGCACACGAGTTCAACTCTAGTTAGTGGTGTTCGTGTGTTGATCGTTCTTTGGTTTTCTGTATAGTGGTTAGTATATCGTTGTTTGTCATTTTGTCCGCTTTTCTTTGGCCATCATTGTGTTGTCTGTCCTTCTTCAATGTACGGATTCTGATTACCCCTTTAATGTCTTTAAACCCTACTTATCGTCAACCGAGCCATCTTGGAGATAGAGAGAGCATATCTTACGATGCATATTAGTCTGTTTGTGATATTTGTATCTTTGTTTTGTCTACATAAAGGCAGTGCAGAATCGGACAGAACAACCAATTTTGTACTATTGTCTGTGAGCAAGCTGGTTCCCGAATACTGATTCCCTGCACTACAAACGAGTCTCTAACCATTTTACTAGAGTAACACAACGGGTGTCACTAGTGGAGCAGGAACTGCTTAACGGCCGGAGCACATGAATTCACCCCCGGTTTTTAGTGGGGTTCGTGTTGCTCTTTAGTATGTATAGTGTTTTGTAGATCATTGTTCATTCTTTTGTCCTTTGGTCACTGTGTCGTCTGCCCTTCTTTGATTTACGGATTCTGATTATTCGTTTGGTATCTTCAAATTATTCTTATCATTTCTTTGTCTTCATAAATGCAGTGCGGAATCAATCAAGAGCAACCAATTTTGTACTATGTTCTGTGAGCATACGGATGCCCGAATTCTGTTCTGATATCCTGCACTACAAATGAATCGCTAATCATATTGCCATAGATATTGAAGCCATCGTGTCCATTCACTCATAAATTCGACATTTTCACGCTATTTCATTGCGTTTTTTATTCTTTCTTTCTTTCTTTCTTTCTTTCTTTCAACATAAACTTTTGTTTAAAAACTGAAAATCAGCCCGTGGTAAAAAACAAAAAAACAAAAAAACAAAAAGCGTAATTCATCATCAATTTCGCAATCAAAAGGTTACACAATTTCAAAACAAGATAGAAAGGTTGCATTCGTGATATTGATGAAAATGTCGTCGTACAATTTGTTATAATCGGACCACAAACAAATTATGAATTCAAAGCTACATTTGTGTTGTCTTTGTATTTTTAGACATTTTAATGTATGATGTCGTAAAAGTTTGAGTGAATTACTTGTTATCTGTGATCTTTGTCTTTACAATTCATCATTACGTATAATCAATTATTGTAAAAACTGTAAATTATGATAAAATTTTATCATAAGACGAACATGCATCAGAAAATAAAGATGAGTTACCAATACATGAAATATGATATACATGTTTTGCTTTTTTTGTAAGAAAAGTTTGAATTGAAAATACCAACGGGTTCAAACTTTTCTTACAAAAAAAAGCAAACCATGCATGTAATATTTCATATATACAAAAGTTTGAAGATACCAAATGGTTCACCGCCACGATATAACTGAAATATTGTTGAAAGTGGCGTTAAACACTATAAACCAACCAATGGGTTCATCAGAAGTCGTATATCGAAGGACAAACAATACGACGACCAGAAGAAAAAAGGACAAACAATGATTTACACCTGAGTTCAACCCCGTGATGTTCGTGTTACTCGATCTTTAGTTTTATGTGTATGTTTTGTATATCGTTTGTCCTTTTGTTCTTTTTCTTTTGGCCATTGTATTGTCTGTTCTTCTTCTTTTGGCCATTGTATTGTCTGTTCTTCTTCTTTTGGCCATTGTATTGTCTGTTCTTCTTCGATTTACAGATTATGATTATCCCCTTGGTATCTTCAAACTCTTCTTACAAAATAGCATACAGAAAACTACAGATTGAATACCGAAAAAAAACATATGGGGAAATCAGGTGCTCCGGAAGGGTAAACAGTTCCTGACCCACTAGTATTACCCTTTGTGTTACTCTTGTCAAAACTCGTAAGTCTAATATTGGAAATATGATTGTTAATGACCCTGTTAAAGATGAAATGATAACCAAAATGAACACAATTAGACACATTAACGTTAGAGAAACCGAAGGTGCAATCAAGAATGGACAATCCAGTCTGGTTTTCAATTCAACAAGCTAAAATTCAAATTTCAGCTTATTCCAGCTTAATGAAACATATATTTGCAATGTAAGTATAATTTGGTAAGTAATGGAGATAATCTTGGATGAGTCTGGGCTTTCACACACAATTTTGAAAGTGGAGCAGCCAAAGATTATCTCGTCCTAATTTGATTCAATTTGGTTTGATGGTTTCAGAGAAGACGTTTTAAATATGATTTCTTAATCAAAATAATCGGCAGAAATATACTGAATAAAAATTTGAACGGTAAAAACTCGAACGAAACGTTCATTGTCATGCAGATTCAGTTTAAATGTGATCTCATTTTGACTTTAAATAAAGCAGATAAGCAGTTTCTGCTTCTCAAGTGACACCCATCGTGTACTCTTGTTAGACTGAATCAGGCGAAATGGGGACGTAGCGCATAAACATTTCTGGAACAAGAAGAACAATAGATGTGCCATGGAACAATTTTATTTAAAAATCATACCTTAATTCTAAGGTTGGTAAACATCCTGGGAGACTTTCAGACATAATATTTGCTGAAATTACGTTATGGTATACTTTATATTTTGAACGCACAAATCCATATACAATCCATATGTTTATTGCTTTATTTTCTGCAAATATGAAATATGGTTCCCTTGATGTTGTATTTTATCATTCGGTTTGTGTTTGTATTGTTTATTATAAACTTTTCTCTCTGTGTTCGGTTTTACTGTCAGTGTGGGTATTTTAATATCTTTCGGTTTGTGTTTGTATTGTTTATTATAAGCTTTTCTCTCTGTGTTCGGTTTTACTGTCAGTGTGGGTATTTTAATATCTTTCGGTTTGTGTTTGTATTGTTTATTATAAACTTTTCTCTCTGTGTTCGGTTTTACTGTCACTGTGGGTATTTTAAATCTTTTGACTACGGGTGTACCCGGTAAAGGTTATTATTTTAAACGCCTTGTGAGTTCTGTATTTGATAATACTTTTTTATTAAACATGCGCATATTCAGGTATGTTCAGTATTATGATACAAGGATAAACCCTGTGCCTAAATGTCACAAAATGATGACAAAGGCAACACATATTATATGCGCTTTTGAATTAATATTATTCAATAATTAAGTTCCTATTAAAATTAAAATGACCTCGCTGGACTAAATAGTATTTCTCTACATTTGGAACGACCTTTGAAGATCCACGTTTCGCTTAATTTGTTGTCAGGCAAATTTTGGTAAGAAAAGATATGAATATAAATGAACATGAGAGACTATTCAACATTAATCTTTGACATAAATGTAAGTGAAGGAACAACACTTTTATTGCTCTTCTGCATTTTACAATCAACAATCAGCAAACCACATACCATATGTATCGATGCTACTTTAGTAATTATCTGTCATTTCAACACAATGAAGGGTAAACAAATGACTAGTATCCAATCACAAATAGGCAAAAGGTTGACGAGTGTTCAGTTAGATGTTTATATGTTGCATGAATATTTGAGTGCTCAGTTAGGTGTTTAGATGTTGTATGAATACTTGAGTGTTCAGTTAGATGTTAGATATTGCATGAATACTTGAGTGTTCAAGTAGGTGTGTAGATGTTGCATGAATACGTGAGTGTTCAGTTAGGTGTTTAGGTGTTGCATGAATACTTGAGTGTTCAGTTAGGTGCTTAGATGTTGCATGAATACTTGAGTGTTCAAGTAGGTGTGTATATGTTGGATGAATACATGAGTGTTCAGTTAGGTGTTTAGATGTTGCATGAATACTTGAGTGTTCAGTTAGGTGCTTAGATGTTGCATGAATACTTGACTGTTCAGTTAGGTGTTTAAATGTTGCATGGATACTTGAGTGTTCAGTTAGGTGTTAAGATGTTGTATGAATACTTGAGTGTTCAGTTAGGTATTAATATGTTGTATGAATACTTGAGTGTTCAGTTAGGTGCTTAAATGTTGCATGAATACTTGAGTGTTCAGTTAGGTGTTTAAATGTTGCATGAATACTTGAGTGTTCAGTTAGGTGTTAATATGTTGTATGAATACTTGAGTGTTCAGTTAGGTGTTTAAATGTTGCATGAATACTTGAGTGTTCAGTTAGGTGTTAAGATATTGTATGAATACTTTTACTTCTTCTAACAAAGACGTCCTCACTCATAAACAAATCACCTTGTAGACAATAGCACGTCTGTTGTCTATTAATGTAGTTCTAGAGACAATGACTACCTTTTTTAGAACCTAGTATGTCCTCCACTACGTTAGGAAATTAAAACAATGATAAAGCATCCATCAAATGTAATGAATTTCTAGACTGTAAATGCTAATTGGGCGTATCTCCGTAATTGTATAACAGGCCAGCTGAATTTTTAATATGGAGACAATAAGAGATTAATAATTGATTCTAAATGCCATTAAAATTTATAACAATCGATCACAATTTCATAATCAATCAGTTTGATAAATGAAAATGTAAGATAATGTCTCATAATTTATCAAAAGTACAACATTATTTTTAGATATAAAAAAAAGGAAAATAGAGCATTAAATTGATATTACGACAGGTTCGCACCATCACGAGGTATTTCCCATATTAATACTGTAAATGCTGGAAATTATGAAAAGGCAATCTCAGATTAGCAGCAGAGTGTGTCTGAATGATGAAAGTTAGAAATATAATCAGATGGAATATCAATTAAATATTATTACATGGAAATAGTTAGTATACATATTTAAGCTACCTTGTGAATTGCTACTTCTTTACTTTGAGACATCGTCACGGGTGTCATATATTGAGTATGAGTAACTAATTCTCTCTAGGGATTTGTCGATGTTGTCCGTAACTTCGTTCTTTTTCGCTATGAAAAGAAAATTTAAACAGTGATGGTCAACAATTCCACAAATATCAACAAAACCAAAACCACCTCTCACCTCAAACAAAGGAACACAAAAAGAGACAACGACATATGGCGCTGGAAATCCAGGTCCTGCCTTGGGACAGGTAGACAAATGTGTCTGGTGAAACCTTTTAATGGTACCCCAGGCTTTCCCTTTCTGATAATTTGATCAATTTGACAATGCACATACATGTATAAACAAGCAATTAACAAACCTGCACAGATTCCACACAAAAACACGGTATCATGATTGATTCTTCCTATTTGCATATGATATGTTCTTCTTATACATGTATGTGAAATATTGATATACAAAGCAACAGCTATGGTGAAGAGATGCGCAATAGATGTTTCTTATTACGGTACTATGATGATAAGAATGTTTATGATACAAGAAGAGAGAAGATTGAGAGCTGAACATTCGTATTAGAAGGAAGAGTAGAAGGAAACATGCGAAATGGGGAGGGTCTCCATTTACTTTGAAAGTTTGAAGTAAGCAAAGGGGTAATCAGAAGCCGTAAATTGAACGACAGACAATAAAATGGCCAAAAGAATAAGGACAAAAAGAACAACTAAAGATTGAGGAAAACGAACCTATCAAAAAAGACGGGAGTAAACTCCGGAATAAGCTACCAAATAATATTAGAGAGAGTATAAATTTCAAAGCCAAATGAACATTATTCTATGGAAAGTTATAATCGGCATAGAATTCAACAAATACATGGACTGTAAAAACAAAGAGCGTAGACGCAACAAAGAGTAGCATATTAGAGTCTCCGTTGAGCATGTGCGCGAACACATTGTTCACAGTTTCCTTCACTCTGTCGAAATTTTAGAAACTGTCATAATTGAGTTATAATACATAACAATTTACAAGAAACACATTTGTTGCTCACGTTGAAATAGTGATTTGTCCTCTGTAATAATGAATTAAAAATGATAATAAGTGTTATAATAATTTAAAAATAATAATAAGCCAGGGAGGTAGTATATTCATGCCCTCAGCTGGAACACTACCAATCACTGTAGAGCAGAAGCAAACCCATGCATCATATATATATAATAATGTGGTCTTGTCCAGGTAATATGCCAAAATATTACCCAGGTCTGAGAGACATATTACCCGACCCGAAGACCACATTAATATCTTAATAATGTTATTGTCATATAAGCAAACATAAAGCTTGTGACAAAATAACAAACAAATAAACATATAATGTAATACATAACAAATCAATGATCTGGTTTGTTAGTCTGAGGGTTCCCTGTCCTCAGTTCCACTGAACTCTTCAAAAAGGAGCCAAGACTTTGAACCTGTCGAAAATCTGTTGAATTCAGAATGCATTTCATTTTGTCAATTTCAGAATTTGTAGAGTCAAAATCGGATAAAAATTTATTTCTGTAATAGTTATACACTGAGGTATAGGTGTTTCTAATCCAGAAACACCGTATACCGAAGTGTATAACTAACTTACTCCCCATGTTATTCTAAATACACGAAATATTCATTACCAAATGTCATAAAAAAACAAAAACAATAAACACAGAAACATTAAATTTCATAACTCGATACATTTTTGTAGTTTCCCCATTGGGTACCTCTTCTATAAAGATAGATTGAACGACTGAGTTGTATTAAGGATTAAACAGATTGATTGGTTAAAAATGAGAGATGTTATTCGATATACATTTGATCTTCAGGAATGATAGACGTGTTATATTAAACTTAACTTTTTGTAGAGAATGGATATTAACCATATTGTCACAAATATTACTCAGAACTGCTAAATAAAGTAAGTAAGAATATATGTTGAATATGACAAAGTATTTCCCTACCAATAAACTGTTCAGTTTTTAAGTGCGCATTTAACAGGTCAATGTTTTTTGTTTTGTTTTGTTTTTTTTAAAGTTTGGATGCAGACAATAAAAAAAAGTTTCAGAATAAAAAAAAAGGTAATAACAGTCTCATTTTCGACAATTTTCGCATAATTTTAATAAATCTTCCGAAAAAAAGGGGGAGCCCACCCCCTGGATCCACCAATGTTAATCTTTTGAAAGGGTGTCAACATATAGTATATTTTCTTTTTACAATGCTTTCCCGATGAAGTTTTTTTTACGATTTTTTATTATTATTTAGTTTTTTAAACGATTGCTTGAATTTTTTTCAGACTATACTTTATTAACAAGATCTTTATGTTTTCTTTTTCAGTTTTTCAATATCCAGTTTTCGTGTTATTTTCAGCTGAGTGGTAATTAATTACTTCATTGTTATAGGCACAATAGGCCGTGCTCACAGGGTGTGAAGACAAAGGGTTTCCAGAAACCCCTGTCGTCACACCCTGTGAACACAGGCTATTGTTCTTATAACAATATGAACACAGGCTATTGTTCTTATAACAATACAGTAATTCATAGAAAGGCGGTTTCAGAGATAGAAAGCGTGTGGTTTAACAATAGACCTGGGGTGTAAGATATCAGTATTATACTGAGTGTCTAATTGTTCAGGTAGTATGACAAAATATTATCCAGGTAATATGCCAAAATATTACAGTACCAAATATCACTGCAGAAACTTACACGAAATATAATAATATTTAACAAACAGCTGTTCGTTCGGAAATGATATTTCTAGAAATCTCATTACTATAAAGCCCGACATCAAATTTCAATTTTTTCAAACATGACATGCAAACAAAATTGACCATTTGAGAACATTTATATTTAGTAGATATACCCTTGAATATGATTTTAATTGAAATGAAATACTCCAACACATATTGATTTAACTTACGGGGACTAATGTGTGTAAAATGTAAAAATTAATTTACAGAATTCATGTTGCAAAGTACATTTTCGTGTAGTAACATTTAAAAAAATGCACCTAAATCCAGCTTATAATATCTATAAAAAAATGATTAAATAAAAATTAATCTAAGATTCAAAACATGGCATAATAAACAACAAACAAAAATTTAAGTATGGAAATAAACGGCCACAGCTGACAAGAATATTGACGAAATTTGACAAGGTAACCAGAAATGCCTCTTCGTTGATTTTGGGAAAGTCTGTGCACCATTGGTACCAATGGATGCTCAAGTTCCCCTAGGTTACTGCAAGAGAGAACGAGGGTCACGCTTTCCCCATACGCCGGCTCATATCCCATCGCCCCCTGGAGCAACTAATCAGAGGAGCGCAACACAAAATATGAATTGTTTGCAACATGTAATTTTTATATATATGTTCCAGACCATACGCGTATTTGGACCGTACGCGTACGGTCCAGACCGTATGAGTATACTCGTACGGTCCGACCGTATGAGTATCATACGGTCTAGTACGAGCTGGACCATACGGGTATTTAGACCATATGGGTTTTTTTCAATACAAACATCATATCATAAACTTTTATTGAGTTTTACAAATTACATTTATCATAATTATGATTACTTTAAGCAAAACACCATCACCTCATGAAAAGTGAACAGTTTTTGAGCTATAATGCAATTTTAATTGTCTACCTGAATCACATTTTCGCATGCACGCCCAGAGTGACACTTGCTGCTGCAAGGAACGCCGGACTTTCAACACTTACATGTTTTGTTCATGCATGTTCCCTTGCATTTACATCTTTTGCTTGCAAGAGAAAAACTTGCTTGTTTTGCAGCAGCATGCAGAGAAATTTCTTCTTTTTTCCAATGCGAAGTTTCAACTTTACGTGTCAAAAGTTCTATATCACCCATATCATTATAAAATGAATTTAACACACCAAATTCACATGATAATTTGTACAAACTTGCATCTTTTTTACCAATAATATCATCAACCCTACACAATAATCGTGGTAGATCACCAAATCAAATAAGTTTTATTTAAAGTCGAATATCTATAAACCAGATGTCCTATCAACAATAGATATTCTTACGGTTACAAAACTACCTTTTTCAATTTTCGCATTAGACGTTGACACTTTCTTATTGTATTTTCTCATCATTAAAACATTAGTAATTCTCTCGGCCTTCCCACGAGTAAACAGTTGGTTTGGTGGTTTTGATAACTTTATTCAATTTTAAACTATTTTGTTAACTGCGAGTGAGCAGAATTCACTTATTACGAACATGCTAAATTCAGGACATGTAAGTTTGTAATACTAGTAGATTAAATTAAACTTATTTCTAAATTGTACAATTGCGATAATTAACTTTTTTTTAAATATGTTTTAGATTCGAATAACGTTAATCTGTAAAATATTTTTGAAGCCTCGATAATCTCTTAAAACTAGGCAGACCGTACGCGTACGGTCCGACAGTATAGGTATTTTGAAAAAATACGCATACGGTCCGGGAAATACGCGTATGGTCTGGAACATATATATACTGGTAAGCTCGAATTGGTATCAATTCAGAACCGGCCACTCATGGTCGACATGAGATGGTCTTAACCAAACCTCCTGCGGTACCGCAGGAAAGTTAACACATGATATGATCCGACGTAGAATATCGGAAAGGATCGTGACCCCTTATCCTGCCATATCCTGCCAACTGAAAACTGTGACAAGAATTTTTTTTTACTAGTAAATTTGAAAATAGAATAAATTGTAAAAGTTACAAATAAAATATAAAATGATATTGAAGCGACTGTCAATAACAAACACTCAGGCCGAGATAAATATGCGAACTTTTAAGAAACATGTGACGACAAATTAGATATAAATTATTGTCAAATTCATGTAAGCGGGATGATTATGACGTATAAACTACTGTCTTCTATATGTAATGAAATCTGTTTAGTCCAAGGATCCAGCTAATATATTGTCTCCTCACATATTCAGTCAAGCACGGCCTTCTCAGTGTTGTTGATCTCGTATGTACGAAATATATAATAATTAAGTCACTTCCAATAAACCTGAAAAATTCAATAAAACAGCAGCAGAAAAAATTCAATTATAAAGATGGAAATGCTGGGAAGGAGGGAGGGGTTTCAAAACTTTTCGAGGCAATATCTTGAGCATGCACGAAAGTAATGTGACGTGTATAAATGTAACGTAATTATACAACTCAGAGTGCATCCGAATACCCGGGAAATAAGGAATTTAAAATACTATTGTTTTTACTTTCATTAAATAAGGGTAATAACAAAATTACCGAAGACAGAGCAATCTTCCAAAGGGAAATTCAAAACTCATAAATCAATAAACAGACAAAATCAGTCAACAACCGGGAAGCAAAATAGATAAACCGTATTATACTTTACGTGACAAAATTAACCTTAGATGGAGTGTGTGTTACATGTATTTCACATTAGAAGAAATACCATATCCCAGTTTTAGTTGTGGTTAGTGTTGCTCAATCGTTAGTTGTTTAATATTTTGTAGATCACGTTCCTTTTGTTCTTCTTTTGACTATTGCATTGTTTATCATTCTTCGCTCTACGGTCGCTTTGGTATCATCAAACGTTTCATAAGTCTGACATTCTCTGTGCACTTACAGCACAACTTTATGATATCTCTGTAAGACAGATCGCAGGGGCGGATGCAGGATTTCAAGTTAGGGGGCGCACTTAAAATAATGGCGCATCGCTCCGCTCGGCGCGAAAATGTTGAGGTATTTCGTGTAAAAAATCACGATTTTACGCCAAAAAATCACATTTTTTTTCCAATTTTAGGGGGCGCGCACCGGATGCACCCCCCTCCCCTGGATCGGACCCTATACACCGGAGAACCTTTATTATTTAACGTTGCTGACCAGTGTATGGCATACGATGGCTGCACACAGTAATAGGTTCCATCGACATATAAACACAATCAACTTGAGACATGAGAACACATCAAATTTATGTTAACGATGTTATTTGTCCAATGATTATTTTTTGGTCATTTCACTTGATGATTGTATCTATCTGCTCTGAACACAAAGAATATAAGTCGTATTGAACTTGACGAGTGCACACGACGAACGCAGCGTTGACTTAATAAAGTCGGAATTTACTCTTAGAGTATAACTCTGTCTACACGCTAAATCAGAGTAGCAAAGTGGGATTTTATACGATGAGCATAGTTCTTGGTCAGGACGACGTATTCAGCGTGGTCTTTGCATCTGGAACATGTGGTGTTAGCGATTTATGTTTCAGCAGGTCGTCGGCATACCAATGGGTACAAATTATGCCCCTCTTCTACACGATTTATTTTTATACTCATATGAGTCGGGGTTTCTTCAAAATCTTGTAAAAGACAAAAAGATTCATGAAGCTAGAGCCTTTAATTTCACATACAGGTATATTGATGACGTTTTATCTATTTATCTATCCATTGATATATCCCCCAGAGCTGGAAATTAAAGAGACCATAGATACAGCTTCGTCCGCATCATTTTTAGACTTATACCTCGCATTTGATGACAGTGGTCAAATCAGTACTAAAATTTATGATAAACGGGATGACTTCAATTTTAAAATAATAAATTTTCCAAATATGTGCAGCAATATACCAGTTTCTCCTGCATATGATGTTTACATCTCGCAATTGATTCGTTATGCAAGGGCCAGTAGCAATTATTCTGATTTCTTGAAACGTCATCTTTATCTGAAAAACAGGCTACTGGACCAGGGCTATAAAAAGATTCGCCTTATTCGATCTCTTAAAAATTTATATTCTGATACCAAGATCTTGCCGAAAAATATTCTGTCTCTGCAGAGACGACAATAAACGATGGATTTTCATAAAGTAAATATGGAAAATGTATAAAGATAAGGATTAAGTAATCGTGGTTTAGACATGACGTCATTTAACATCTCATTTGAAATCAAATTGTGTAAGAAGATGACCGTTTAGTTAAACCGTTCTGCAGAGACGATAATAAACGATGGATTTTCATAGAGTACTGCGTTGACTACTATTATACCTATTTTGTCGCAGTATTGTTAAAAATGCTGTTATAGTGACAACCGAAACCTTTTAACCGTAATGGAAGCGGGAGGTTTGGCGCCGTAAAATCTGATTCAACCCACCATTTCTTTGGAAATGCCTTTTCCCTTTGGAAGATTGCTCGGTGTTCGGTAATTTTGTTATTACTCTTATGTGTATGTACCAGATACCGCTTCTAAAATTAATTCTGATTTTAAAGAGTGAACAATTTAGCCAAGAAGCTGATATTGATCAATATAAAACTTCTTCTTTGTACATTGTAATTTTTGATACATCCTATATTTTTTCGGTGTTCAGTAAATTTAACTTTTCGTATTAACGGTTAGATTGAATTCAAGGTCAACCAAGATTTTATTTGTACTTTTATTGATAGAATTACGTCCCTTACCACAATACTGCGCTTCAACACCAACTGTTACAATAACGTATTTGAAATTAGAGATTAACTCGGGACGTATATGAGCATCATTACGATCATATTAACATATTTATGACTATATCAAATACATATTAGGAACGGCTTGCACAAGATGAAACCAACATATTTTGGTTTAGAGTTTCAACATTCGTGCAAATACATAGAAAAGGGTAAATGATAAGGAATAAGATATTCAAGAATAACGTTATTTTTTATTAATTTACCAATAACAATCATAGAATTAATTTTCTATTTCATGTGAAAAACAGGTTTAATTCAAACTTTAACGCTACATTAAATGCTTTATGCAATTTTTTATTAGCTATTTAGTTTCGTTGTGGCAATGTGTTTCAGATTTATTACACAACCTGGTAAATATCTGTCACAAAAAGGTCAAAGAAAAAGTTCACGGATGTAAATGTACACCAAGGACATATTAACCATCAGTATATTTGTTATTGGTAGAAGCATGCAAATATTGATATGTACACTTTACCGTGTACATTCGTGACATTCTAAATTAAAAGTGACAGGCAATAAAATTAAAAACAAAACAAAAATTCCACGCTAGGCTTGCGCGATTTAAATATCCTTTTATTCCATAGCTTTTTAAAGAGTTACCCCCCCCCCCTCCTTTTGTTATCTTAAATTTTGTTTTATGTTGGTCCTGTACAGAATAGTATCTGATGTATCAGAGTTAATCAAGGCTCTGAATTTAAAAACAAAAGACATGTGAAATATTATTATTATTATTATTATACAACATTTATATAGCGCATTATATAATATAAAAATTACTCTAAGCGCTTTACATTAAAATATATATATATATATATATATACAATAATAAAAATACAAGCCCAATATACAATCACATAAAAATATAGTAAAAATGCATATATCCACCAAAAATGTAAGTAACCAAGATAAAAAAAGTAAAAGGGCTTAAATAGGAATACGTTTTAAAAATCACTGTATGCATTACAAATTCAAGATAAGATTAAAAATTCAGATAATTATCATTATTGTTTAAAAAAAAATAATAATAATAAAAGCATCATACTAAGATATCTAAAATACTCAATAAAAAGAAAATTCACAATATGATCGAACTGTAAAACAAACGAAGAAAAAAATCACAAAACTTAAAAATTACAAGAAATCAGTAAAAGCTATTCTGAAAAGGTGTGTCTTAAGATCCCTTTTAAAAACGTCTAGTAATTGTTCATTCCGCAAGGACGATGGTAAGTTGTTCCAAAGAGTTGGCGCGGCCTTGTCAATGCGTCTTTCACCATACCGTTTTGTTCGAACATTGTTTGGTAGCCGTAAAAGCATGTTGTTTTCCAATCTTAAGGCTCTACCAGGTTTGTAATGTTCAACTAATTCCTGTAGGTATATCGGTGCGTTGCCATGTATTGCTTTAAAAACATATAGCAGAAGTTTGTATTGGCAACGGTAATGAACCGGTAACCAGTGCATTGAAATGAGAACAGGTGTTATTGACTCGTATTTTCTCTTCCGAGTTATTAGCCGTGCCGCTGTATTTTTCACGCGTTGGAATTTTGTCATCACACAGCTGTTTGTTCCATAGAGCAGCGCATTACCATAATCTAGTCGTGATGTAACGAGTGAGCACACAAGAGTCTTACAGGCCTCATCTGTAATCAGAGATCTAATACGACCGATATTGCGTATCTGATGGAAACATGATTTTGTAATTGCACTAGCTTGATGTTCCATATTGAGTGTTTTGTCAAAAAAGAATCCTAGATTTTTCACACACGAAACATCGGTCAATACAGTTCCATCGAATGTTAGTTGGAAATTGGAGAGCTGCTTCACTTGTTGTTTTGGTGCAAAAACAATTAGTTCTGTTTTGTCTTGGTTTAATTTAAGCATGTTGATACTCATCCACGCACTGATATCCGACAAACAGTTCTCAAGACGATTAGAGTGATCAGACCAGTCCCCAAGAGGTTTAATGACTTGATACACTTGCGTATCGTCTGCGTATGAATGGTATGCCATTCCATGTCGCCTGCAAATTTCACTGACTGGTTTGGAAAACATGCAGAAAAGTTTTGGTCCCAACACAGAACCTTGGGGTACACCGAAGCAGAGTTCGATATCGTTAGATTGCACCGATCCGATAGAAACACACTGGGTTCGTTCTGTCAAATATGATTTCAACCACAACAGCGCATCATCAGTTATCCCAAAAGAAAACTCTAAACGATTGAGAAGTATTGTATGGTCGATAGTGTCAAATGCAGCAGATAAGTCAAGCATGAGCAAGACAGCACAACAGTTATTGTCTAGTGCACAGGCAATATCATGGTGGACTTGCAACAGAGCAGTTTCCGTAGAATGACCGGCACGATACGCTGATTGTGCATGATCATGGAGAGAATGGGAATTTATATGATTTTCCAAACGAGTAGCAACGACATTCTCCAGTATCTTCGATATGAATGGTAGGTTTGAGACTGGTCGATAGTTCTTTAACACTTCTTTGTCTAAATTCGATTTTTTCAATAGTGGTCTCACTACAGCGCGTTTAAAAGGCGTTGGAACACATATTTGTGATAAAGATTTGTTGACTATACTTGTAATAGCTGGTAACAAATAGTCCAAGCATTGTTTTAGAAGTTTAGTTGGTAACGGATCAAGTTCACATGACTTTGTTGGTGAGGCTAAAATAATTTTCCGAATTTCGTCACAGGATGCAGTTGAAAATGATGCAAGTTGATTACCTTCAAATTTAGTGTCAGCTCTCATAAAATTACAGTCAGTTGAGGAGTTGTTAGTTGTCGACAGGTTGTCACGAATTGTACTTATCTTCCCAACAAAAAATTCACAAAACTTGTCGGCGAGTAACTTGTCATCGTCATGCTCGGGGAGAAATACTTCTCGTTTGTTTCCGATCAGATCATTAGTCAAGCGATGGAGTTGTTTCTGATCATGACCAATTTCGGAAATTTTGTTGGAGAAATAGTCTTTCTTGCATTGTAGAAGCAGTTGGTTTGTTGTTATGCAAGCCTCCTGGAATATCTGACAATGAATGGTCAAATTCGTTTTGCGCATACGTCGTTCTGCTTTTCGGCGGTTCCTTTTAGCAGCACGAAGTTCGTCTGTATACCATTCGGTATTCGGTCGTAGTATTAAGTTTTTCGATTTCAATGGTGCATGCTTATCAACTATGGAACTAAGCTCAGATGTATACGAGTTCACTAGATCTTCGAGAGGTCTTTCTTTCTTTTGAATAATTTCGGTGTTGATCAAATCGTCAATTAAATCGTTTGTACTGATATCACGAAGTTTACGGTAGGTCACTACTTTGCGCTCTTTTGGAGGTTTCGATATCTCTAATGCTGAGAACAATGCCAAATGATCACCCGATGGATTTCCTTTCCGATCGCACAAGAACGGATCTTGGACGGATGGTACTTTTTGAAGTATCAAACTGTTCTCCCTTGTAATAACTACGTCAAGAGTATGACCACGATTATGTGTTGGACCTCGGATATGTTGTACAAGACCATGGTCTCTAAGAGTTTCTAGAAATTTTCTAGTATCACAAGCTTCTCCGTTATCGAGATGAAAATTAAGATCACCTGTGATGATCAACTCTTCCTGTATGACAGCCAGACGATCAATGAACTCAGTCCACTCGTCAAAGAAGGTAGAGTTTTTGAGTTAATTTGTCCTAGATGGTGGAGGACGATATACTACACATAGACAAAAACGATTCTTCTGCACGGCAACATTGTATTCTAGCAGTTCAAAATGTGAGTATGTTTGTATAGGTTTTGAACGTTTTACGTCAACATTGCCTTTATGAATCAGCGCAACACCACCGCCTAATTTATCTTTTCGCGGTACATGGAGGATCTGGTATCCATCAGGAGTAATTTCTGATATGACCGATTTGTCTATTGCGGTTCCAGGCCACGCTTCAGTAAGTGCTAGAAGATCGGCGTTGTTAGATTGCATAAAATCACAGATCGACGTCGATTTGTTCTTCACTGAGCGGACGTTAAGCGAAATAAGAGAAAGTTTGTTAAACGAATTACTGCAGATCGTCCTCGGTATTTTGCAAAGACTTGATGAAGTTGAATTCAAATTAGGTTTAT
The DNA here is from genome assembly GCA_002080005.1 of Gigantidas platifrons. Classification (NCBI taxonomy): domain Eukaryota; kingdom Metazoa; phylum Mollusca; class Bivalvia; order Mytilida; family Modiolidae; genus Gigantidas; species Gigantidas platifrons. The sequence continues at coordinate 629,288 of MJUT01028081.1, read as the reverse complement.
CCGTAATTCTTGGTGTTACAAGAGTCGGAATAGGAGATACATCGAAAGTATTGGCGAAATTTTCCCCGGAGCCGACAGATGGCGTTAAGTATATCAAATTGCTATTAGACTTTCCGCCTGTGTAATAAACGGACTGAGTCTTGCTTGTTGTCACAACTGTGCGAATCGGTCGGAAAAAATTTCTTCCGGCTTTTGTACCACGTCTCGTCTTCCGTGACGATTTCACGATGCACGTACTGTACTGTGGAACACTTGTCAACAGCGGGTGACTAAATACAGGTAGATGTTTGACCATGGATATAAATAGCCTGGCAGTGTGTAATGAGTTCATGGCTGAATGATCACAATAAAATATTTACGAAAAGTGTATATATCTCAAAAAGAGGATATTTACCGCAGAAATTGTCAAGAATGTCAAAGTTTCTGGTTAAGCATATCTTCATTGGCAACACAAGCAAATTTCAGCAACAGAAGTTGTCTAGAAGTCGCATATAATAAACAAAAATCCACTTACGTTGTGGGAGCTGCCATTAGCGCTAACCATAACATATGTTACTATGGTTACCATTTGGTTACCATTTGTCTCTACAAGTTGGTTATTGTTTACAAATTCATGTCTGACACTTCCAATAAAATACGAATACCCTGACATTACTTGTTTTGGATTTAGTTTCTTTAACATATTTGTCTAATGCACTCGACTCGCAGCCGCAAGTGATAAAGTTTACCAGTTGCTTGCCCATGGTCGGTGGTACTCTCCGGGTACTCCGGCTTCTTCCACCACTAAAACTGGTCGCCATGATATAGCTGAAATATTGCTGACAGTGGCGTTAAACATAAAAAATCAATCAATCTAATGCACAGCTATCTATAAATAAAAACGTATATATCTAATTTAGTGCACACGACACCTTTCTGGAATAACAATCACCAGTAGCGTTCATAGTCAAAATATTAGAAAGCTGAGAAAATTGAGAAAAGTCTTCCATAGTCCAGCAAACCAAAAGGCCTAAAAAGGATGACCACAACCGTATCTGGTTATCTGGTTATCTGGTTATCTATCGTCTATGGTTATCTATGGCTGAGGTATTAGCTTTAATAACTTACATTATTTTGGAACTGTAACGGTAAAGGTAAAATATATTTAGGTTTAAAAATTTCAACATCATACACAAGTGTTTAAAAATTTCTCGTTAAGTTAAAAATAAAACATAAAACTGCCATAATTAACTGAAATTTCAATCCACTAATTGTAGCTGCTGAGAACTTTCTCACCAAGGATAGCCCATGAAAGCCATTCAGCTTATTTCCAATGGGGTCCTTTATAAGTATCAGCTTAAAGTTCAAGTGGACATTAACGTTCAAAAATAAATAAATGTATTACCTAATAGTATATTAATTACATTTCTATTGGGAATATTTTAGTTTTAACCATATTTCACTTTTAATTTGTCTCTTGGACAATAGAACGATTGCCCGCTGTAACTGTAGCGTTCTATATTGCCCGCGACCTTTTGACCCGCTTTATGATTGGTCAATTACGTCTCATGAATATTCATTAACTCGACCAAATCTTTATCAATGCGTCTAAATTCCAAATGTAATAAAACGTTCGAATGATAACTTATAATTTGTTATTGTTAACTGTTTTGAAAAATACAATTTAATTACTTTATTCTTATCTCTCTATCCCAAAACTACTATTAGGTAATAAAACAGTTATTTAATGTGTAGCCATGCAATAGACCAGAAAATGTTTCCCTCGGTACTGGGAACAGCTCAAGTGTTCCCAGTACCTTGGGAAATCAATTCTGGTTTATTGCCTGGCTACACATTAAATAACTGTATACTAATGAACCGTGTAAGTGTCGAAGTACTGCATACTACGAATGAGTATCAGTACAAGCGTAGAGTGAGTGATTGTTGTTTAATTACACCTTATATAAGAATCATGGATTTTGATTGGTTAATAGCCGGTGTATTTTCATATTTAGGATTAATTTCGTTCATTTTTACCGCTGCCGGGGTATTTGCATGAGGATTTATTTTTTTTCCCTCTGCCGTGGTATTTGCGAAAACGTATTTAACTTTTTTACCCTCGCGTGCATCAAACTGCCAAATTCATTCAGAATACTTCTCCTTTACCTCTATTATACGTAAGGTAATGTGATTAATTAAATTTGAAACCCGGAAGTGTTCCGATATAAACGTATTTCACTTTTGTACCCTCGCGCGCCTCAAACCGCCAAATTCATTCGGAATATTTCTTCTTTACCTTTATACATAAGGTAACGGGATTAATCAAATTTGTGTTCCGATGTAAACGAAAATGTCAGACGACAACAGCACGGCTAAAAGGTTCGGTAGTGCCGATGATGCTACAATTGATGAGTTTATGGGGGATGTGTTGTCACTTAACGTTAACACCAAAAAATCCACAAAGTATGCAGTCAAAATGCTGTACGGTTACTGCAGTTCAAAGGGGTATGATACTGAATTTGAAGGCAAAACCGCAACTGTTTTGAACAATTTATTGAAATAATTTGATGTAAATGTTGTACAAACGGAGAATACAACAGGAGCAGTTTAGTCAGTCTAATTAACAGACACTTAAAACAACCGCCACACAATAAAACATTTGGCATTATAACTGGAATTGAATTTAAAACATGCAACGATGCATTCAAGGCAATGTGTAAAAAACTTCGCAAGGAAGGCAAGGGACAAACAAAACATAAAAAGTCAATAGAGAAAGGTGATGTAAAAAAAAACTGTATGAACATCCCCGTGTATTCAGTGTTTGGTCTCCCAAAGGATTATTAAATAAAGTATGGTTCGAAATACTTCTTTACTTTTGTCGTAGAGGCCATGACAATCTACGTGAATTGAACCCGTCAGATTATGAGATAGTAGTTGACGATGAGGGCAAAGAATATGTCCATAGAACATCATCAGAGGTCACCAAATTTCACCAAGGAATTGAAGATGAGGACTATGAACCTGAAGGAGGACGTTTGTATGCTACACGTACACCACTTTGTCCTGTAGCATCCTTCAGAAAGTATTTATCAAAGCGTAATAAACAAAACACTTACATTATGGCAGAGACCAAGAGATTCTTTCGATGAAGAAGATATGACGTGGTATGAGAACAGACCATTGGGAAAGAACACTTTGAGCAGTATGATGTCCAAGATATCAAAGGCAGCATCACTTTCTAAATTGTACACCAATCATTGTGTGCGGGCCACATGTATAACTGTCCTTAGTGAGTCTGGATTTGAAGCCAGACACATTGTGACAAGTTCAGGCCATAAAAATGAGCAAAGTGTTCAAAACTATGTCCGGGACACCTCTACTGCACAGAAGCGTAATATGTCTGCATCAATTTCATCATTTACTAATACGACTGAACAATCAAGTGTGAACAATAAGTCATCCAATCAAACCAGTGATCAAACTGACAGTTCATTTGATAATGACATTAGTGTCAGTGATCTTGTTATGTCAGCAGCACAGTATGACACTTTAATGGAAAGTATTTCACGTGGAGAAGCTGAACTTCAACCACTGTCTGACATAACATATCGAAATAATACCATGACCACTGTGCCTGCTGAAGAGAACAGTTCAAAGCGTCATATAGTATTTAACAATTGCCAAGTTACAATTCACATGATTTCAAAGTACTTGAATTCACAGAGTTTTCATGTTTATAGTGGTATTTTGTTGAAACATGCAATTCTCTGTTTGTGTTCTAAAAGTATTGATGATGCCAAGAACTAAAACAGTCATACGACAGTTGATGTTTAATTTGCCAACAAATAAATTTCATCAAACTTTATGATTTATTTTATCAACAATAGAATATGTGGTATACTATGTCTGTTTATTTACATAATTGAAAAAGGGGATAAAATTCTTTTAAAACAGAAATAATGGATTTGTTTGTGAAGGCTTGCATTTTTCGCACAGGAAAAAATAAATCAAACAATCCAAATCATAAAGAATTTTAACAAAGCATTTTTTTTTAAATCAAAACAAGCGAAAATCAGCGAAAAGAACAAAACAAAAATGTCTGAAAATAGAACTATTAAACAAAACAGAAAGATAAACCACTAATTCCAAATTGCAGGTGAAATACCCAAGAAAAATAACAAAAATCAAATTCCTCAAAAGATTTATAACAAGTTAAAACGTTCCTGAAACAAACAATAAAAACAGAATATTCCTGAAAACGACAAACAAAAGGTATTATTTATTTAGCCAGTGTTCTAAATAATATCCGGTCTAATTAAACAGATATATTTTTATCATGTTTGGGAGGGGTATTTGCGAAAAATACCAGTCTTGAGACTAAATTTCCCTCGCCTATCGGCTCGTGAAATTTTTCGTCTCTCGAATGGTATTTTTTCCCAAACATGATATATCTGTTCAAAATGACCATTTTTTTTTTCACGTTGTATTCCGATGAGATGATGATGATGTCCGCTTTGTACTAGACAAACACCCTATGTTGGATTTTATAGCGCTAGCTCACTGAAACAAGTCTGTGGTTATACATGTCGCTCCACTCGAACACATCACCCTGATTCCGAGCAAACCAGTCTTCGCTCTTACTCCATCGTGTTGTGTGCTTAGCGGAGAAACAACAAAAACTAATTATATTTACTTTGACCCGACCGGGGCTCGAACCCACGATCTCATTTCTCACTAGATGCGAATACGATAATCATTACACCGCCGATGTGATTGTAAACAAACAGAAGATAGCTAATGTAATATTTGTGTACTAATTTATTCTAGAAATTTGGATAGTCAAATAAAAATGCTGTTGTTAGGATTCGGAATACATCGTTACATTTTAAAGGAAAGGGTCATTGTTTCCTCATTCTACGGCAGGCGATAATAAAAAAAAAAATGAAAAAGTTTTCCAACACCGCAGCGGGGATTAGGTATTTCGCGCGAGAACTGCGGTTTCCGATCTCGCGGAATACCAGGTTTCACATGCAAAGGACTTGATATGTTTCCTATGTTAAACTCTATTTTTCGTTGTAAAATTAGTATATTTTGTACTGTTCATGCGATGAGCGAATTTGTGTGATTAAATATAAAAATTCCAGACAAAATCTTATTGAATTTATATTTCATTGAAATTTTATGTTAATTGACATCACTCAAATATTATACAGATATATCATGTTTGGGAGGCGTATTTGCGAAAAATACCAGTCAAAAGACGAAAAATTTCCCGAGCCGAATTACACCGAATATTATTTAGAACACTGGTTAAATAATTAATACCTTTTGTTTGTCGTTTTCATGACCTAACATAATGTATCTATTTAATTCTACCGAATGATGTTACATAAAACGCACAAGTTACAACTGATAACGTTTTACAAATTGTGTTACAAGCGTCTCGGTGAAGGGTAAAAACCAATCGTAACTACTCGGCCATTCTCGCTACCCTACAGATAACCTCGTATGCATTAAGCGTATAAATAGCACTACTTTTCACATGTCAATTACATGAAAGTTTGATAAAGTTATATTTTAAACAATTTTCTATGTTTCAATTATTTTCATGGATAAAAGTTAAAGTTTTAATTAGTTTTGCATGATTAGATTTTACTTAGTAAGTCTTCCATATTGGATTTTCGTGGACTATATTTTTGTGCGGCTTATATATAATTAACTTCCGGCAAACAATTTAAGAAGAAATTCTACTATCTACGTACGAGGCTAAACGGCAAATACGATTGTTACATAAAACGCACAACTGATTACGTTTTACAAATTTTGTTAAAAGCGTCTCGGTGAAGGGTAAAAACGGCAAATACGATTTTGCAAATACCATGAAAAAAAGTTAAATATTATGCAATTACACCTACATGAAGTAAAAATTCTGCAAATTCACAATGAAAGCCCTGAATTTGTAAAAAAAAAAAAAAAAAAAAAAAAAAAAAAATATCAGTGCTATTAACCAATCAGAATTCAGCATTCTTATATAAGGTGTAATTAACCTAAATATGCCCGCTAATGTGATAATACCTTGTATTAGACTAAACTTCAATTACCTGTGAGGTTGATTGATTGATTGGTGTTTAACGCCAACTTAAGCAGTATTTCAGTTAGATCGTGGCGTCCCCCTTGTGAGGTATGATGTATCTCCATGGTAATTAGTTGTTTTAATTGTAGTTAGATGCTGCAAGACCTTTCTTGAATAAGGATAGTTGGATAATTTGGTTGTTTTGTGGATATATGTTTACTTTAAATTCCGATTTGTGTTTTTAATTTTTGAATTGCGTTTCTCGTTTCTGATTGTTAGAAAATATTAGTTTTGCTTTCGATTTACATGAAAATTAGATTTTGATATTTGATTGAATGTTTTCAATGTCCGTTTTGATTGATTGTTTCTTGATTAACGTTCAGTAGCAAATATTTCATGCACATTCAAGACAAATTTCAACAATTTCAAAATAAAATCCTATGGTTGGAGGTGATCGTTTGTTTTGTTGATATTTGTAGACTTCTTTTCCATCACTGTTTAAACTTTCTTTTCACAAGTTGGGTAAAACAAAAATGTAAGTAATAAATGTATTATATTGTAATATCTGAAGACCGAAACTGATGTCATCCATCATTAATTTTGTATATAAATAATTTAAAGAGTTTATTTTGAGAATATTGTCTAAGAACAAAGTGATTTACAATTACAGTTTAATTTCGCTTCTTTAACAATTAATCATATGAAACAGTTGATAGATTTTCCTTTTTGATATATATCTTAATAATACTTTTATGTTTCTAAAATGGATTGCGATTATTAATCAGTGTGTGACACAAACAAAGGTCTCATCACATGGTT
>MJUT01028081.1:605418-621571 GCA_002080005.1 Gigantidas platifrons | reverse complement strand
AAATGTTATGTGTGATGCTGATTTCAGAATCATCAATCAGTCCAAACAATATATATTATTTGTATTTCAACTTTATATCAATTTGCTGTTGAAATTATGAAAGACAAATAAGATATATTATTATGTCTTGAAATATTTGGAATTAGATTGACAGTAGCACCATATTCTATCTACTTCAGTTTATCTCCTTTAGTGGCAGAGGAAGAATGGTACAAAATGCTCCACACCCACTACATTGATCGAAATGTTAAAACGTAAAAAACTTACTTTTCCTTTTATTTAGACATGATTTCATTGAGGGTTTTTTTTTTTTTTTTTTAAAGACATCTTCAAATTGGTTTATGTCTTGTGTGGTCATTTTCATGTAATAAAAATAAAAACATTCAATCGTGTCGCTGTAGAATGGTTTCTTCGTGTGATAAAATAAACGACATAAACCAAAATACATCTGAACAGTCCACAAATTCAATCGAAAATGGTATAAACAGAGGCATAATCAATATCTCAGACACAAATATTAAAAATATCAATCTGAAAGTGGCGTTAAACACCAACAAATCAATCACTCAATCAAAATATCAATCGCAATATCTGGTTCTGCAATACATGTACTTCCAGAAAAGTTTTATTTCATTAAACATACAGAAGAAGATAGAAATTTCGGCCGAGTCGTAGTGAAAAAGTTGGATATTTGTTGAACTCTAATAAAACAGTCTAATTAACATATTTGATACACAAACAAAAAGTAACTTAAATTAAAAGTAAATTATTGAAAGCAATATGCTAATGACACTATATATAACAACAGCATTATAAAAACTCACCTCATTAAAAATTACCCGTATGAGGTTAATTATCCATGCATTTGATCGACAAGTCATTTACACTTTTGAAGATATTCATTGTTTAGAAGATGGAAGTGATAAGATGTATGATAACTTTATTACTGTAAATTTGATAAGAATCTGTGTGTTCTGGTATAAAACTGTAACGTACATTACAAGAAAATATGTTACATAATTAATATAAACGTGTGCTTTTCTTTTAATATGAGAAAGATAATTATAGGAAACATATTAAAGCAAAATTATATCTAGAACCTGTATCTTTCACCTAAAGTTGTTTGTCTTCGTCCTGTGTCTTGTGTATCCTATTTTACCTGTTTCTCTGGATTGTCCATGTTGATTGCCCCTTCGGTTTTATCTAACGTTTATTTATCTTGTGTATCCTATGTTACATGTTTCTCTGGATTGTCCATGTTGATTGTCCCTTCGGTTTTATCTAACGTTTATTTACAGTTTCTCTGGATTGTCCATTGTTGATTGCCCCTTCGGTATTCTCTAACGTTTATTTACAGTTTCTCTGGATTGTCCATTGTTGATTGCCCCTTCGGTATTCTCTTACGTTTATTTACAGCTTCTCTGGATTGTCCATTGTTGATTGCCCCTTCGGTTTTCTCTAACGTTTATTTACAGTTTCTCTGGATTGTCCATTGTTGATTGCACCTTCGGTTTATTTACAGTTTCTCTGGATTGTCCATTGTTGATTGCCCCTTCGGTATTCTCTAACGTTTATTTACAGTTTCTCTGGATTGTCCATTGTTGATTGCACCTTCGGTTTTATCTAACGTTTTTTAGGAACATGCAGTTCTTTTCTTAGATTGTCAGGACTGCACTGAATGTACGAAACACTTGCTGAAAAGTATTCTGTGATGACGAAAAGATGGTATGGTGATGGCAATTAGATTTTGGTTCAAAGTTCACTATAATTGTTTCCTTATTATGTCCTCCGGTGACCTTGTGTAGTATCTAATATTTAAATAATAGTTAACCCCATTGTCTTTCTACTATAAAATTAATGTTAATATCATACATATAACAAATTTTGATTCACGAAGACGAAATCTATTATGTATAAAGTGTAAGATTATAAGACTCGGTGATCTTACAACAATAATCACACGTGGAAAACATGCAGTTGCATGACTGTGCCATTTCACTAAGAGGGTAGATTTTGGCCCACAAGACTAGTTTAACTTAACCCCGCCGCTTTTGATTGAAGTTCATGTATCAAAATAGCAAAGTGAGCGGTCATGTAGGGTCTGTTGCTACAATGTTTCTATTAGAATGTGGAAGTGCTTTTAATTTTATTTATTCTTTAATACAAAGAAATATGGGTGTTTTCAATATACAAATGTAATACATAGGTTGACAGACACACAACACGTTCACTTTCCATTTTTCATCATTAATCTCAATTCGCCGATATATTTACAAAAAAGAATATAAACACAGAAAAAAAAACGTGACAATTAAATACGTTTGTTTGAAATTGATTACATCAATTGCACATCTATCTTCATATATAATCAAATTTATCTATAGTGAATTGTAATTTAATTACAGGTTATCATTTCTCTGTCACATTTAACACATAGTTTCAAATTCCCTCATTTATCCATTTTAAAGAACTTCGTTCTAATGAATGAATAAATGTTAGAGAATATCGAATGGGCAATCAACATTGGACAATCCAGATAAACTGACAATATAGAGTAGACAAGACGAAGAAAGAAACAAAAACACAACACAATATGTGTTGGACAACACTATACGAAAACAAAATACACAAATAGCATAAGTAAGTCATGAGCCCTCCTACACACAACTGGAGGTAACGAAGAACCGAACATCGTTGTTATGCAGAAATCGTAACGGACATCACAATGTGGAATATTGTTTTTTTAAATATGCCGAATTCGTACCATCCTTCCAGTAGTCAGCATTTCTGTACCGAAATGTTTTATCAGATATCTATTATTATTGAAATTTACAGTAACTAGAAATTTATAGATCAAGTATTTTATAATTACTATCTATCAAAATTAGTTTTAAGAGATATGAACAAACAAAACATAGAACGAACACAGTGTATCTATGTTCAGAGTGATATTCGGGTAGAGAATGGTCCGGACAAAATAAACACCCAACAACAGTGGACAAAGATAAAAACAAAACAACAAAAGAACACTTGAACGACCGGAACTCAAATACAAAACCAGAGAATAAAATGAAGTACCAGGAAGTGTTAGTATCCCCGATCCCATTAATAGAAGTCGTCGAAAGCCAAAGCCAGTTAAGGAAACAGATTCATTCTCGTGTTCACTTTCATAGATTTGTTCCAGCGATTACTGAATTAAACGTAGGTGAAAATCGAAGAGGCTAACGAGAATGGACAATCTAAAGACATGGGTACAAGATACAGAACGAACACAAAAACAAACAAAATACACCAAAAAAAAAGTTGAGCTACACTGACCCAACCAAAAAAAAATCCTAGATTAATTTGTCACCAATTCTCTCCCCATCGCCCCCCCNCCCCTCCACCCCCCATCCCATGGATTATGCAATTATAGTAATACAAACGTAGATATCAAATATAGTGCAACGACGCGTTTCTGGAATAACCTTCATCATATACGCTGAAAATCATCTGCCTCGTAATGAAACAAATGAATGCACCACTCTAAGACTAATTAAAAGTTCACGCCTTTATATACTACATAATGACTATAAAACGCAAACTCATTTTCAGTAATTTTATGCAAAAAAAGTGTCATTAAGGTCGGAACACATCTACGTCTACCTACTAACACTAATATAGACCGTAACGTCGTCTCTATCGGGTCTTAGGTCATATCATGTAACATTTATTTTTTGTTCTCAATTGTTAATGTGTAATTAAGAACACACATTTGTAATGCAGTACAAACAACGATGTGTGTCAAACTCGCAGTGCAAAAAGGTATTGAGGACTTTATATAGATTGAAGGTTATTAAAACTCATACGTTTAATGACATGCAGATCTATGACATAAACACCATTAAACTAATTTTAAAATAAAACGGAACACACGCATTCAAATTGTAAAGCCTACAAATCTGTCTTTATTTTTCATTAATGATATGTTTCAACACCTTTCGCTTTCATTTGCATATTAACTATCTACGGACAAAGTAGTTTCCAGACACTCTAAGAATACCCGGCCACAGAACCTGTTGGAAACAAATTCAACGTATTACAAAACGTGCTCTTCAATCTGTTAGAACATGTGATACGAAATCTAGGGAGAATGACATATGATAATTATATTTTGTTTTTACAATTTATACTGAAAAGTAATTATATAAAAAACATAACCTCTCAATACAACTACTCCCCACACTTAGTGTTACAGTTACTCTGAAGACCGGTTTGTGACAGCTGCTAGAATAAATGCTATTAATTTAGAAAGGAGTGTTTCGTGGAGCATTTGACCGACTCACTCGGCAATATAGCTCTGCTTGTAGCGACACTTATGCAATTTATGTATTAATTAGACTGACGCAAGATCCAGTTCTTCATCTTTGGTTTAAATTCCAAAAAGGAAGAAGAAACTGAACAATGATTGTCCAGATGTCATCTGTCGTAAATGTCGTCGGGTTATATGTATGGTTGACTTGTGAATTAGCGATACCTAATTCATTTATCAAGCAAATTATATCATGTGATTTACATTTAAATAAAACGATGCAACAACATATTTGTCATGGAGGTAAGACATGTGTTTTGCAACATTTTGGTCTTAGCAGATCAATTTTGCATTCGGATAGAGTATGTCATCTATCTCACGTTTTGCTCATTGTCAGTAATAATCCTGGACGGAATACATCAGAATTGTAAATTTGTGTTTCAAGTTATAGATGCAGGCTCATGATATTTCAGCCGTTGGACTATAGCATCTCGTAGAGACGTGTTGTTGATAATAATAAACTTTAAGACATCTACTTAATGTAAAGGTTATCGGCTATAGCGTGTCAATGTTGAGATTCTGCAATATGTGTTTGTAGTTGAAAATCTCTATTACAATAGGCATATGAAATTATAGGAACAAACTTATCTTTAAAATATTGAGAAATGTTGTATTTGACTGATGTGTAATGAAGGATATTGCCTAGTAGGTCATTTGTATCTAACGTTTACAAAAGAAACGTTTATCTCTGCCATTTCTATTAATGTCAACAGGCTTGAAAGAAGAGTTTGAAGATACCAAAGGGGGGTAATCAGAATATGTAAATCGAAGGACAGACAACACAATGACCAAAAGAAAAAGGACAAAAGAACGATCAACCATCTACAAAACATTACACATAAAGCTACAGATCGAGTAACACAAACCCCATTATAAAACTGGGGTTGAACTCAGGTGCTCCGGAAGGGTCGGCAGTTCATGCTCCACGGGTGGCACCCGTCATTTGAAAAGCATGTGATAGGCAAAATCTAAGGCGATTGCTGTAAGCTTGTATTGGTCTGAATTCGCATTTGTAACGGGTTTCGCTAAACCTGAATTTTAAGAAGAATGCAGTTTGTTAAAGACGTTTTGATAATAGCGAATGTGACCCATCTACTGTGTATATGATAATGAGAAATGTATTGAAATATCATTGAGCACAGATCTATATAAAATGGAAAACACAACATTTGTAAAATGAAGATAACTATGGCTTCGTCTACACCAAGGAGCGGATCTAAAATATCCATCACTTTCAATGAGCTACAGATATGATGAATGTTAGATCCAATTTTCATTCGATTGCGGCTTCGACGGCCACTCTAAAAAGTTAGACTTTTACCGAAATGAGCAACAGTCCCTACTCAAGCCCATCTTCTTCGTGCATTGGCTATTGCAAGAAACCAAACTTAAATTAAAAGTCGTTTTTATATGTTCCTTTTGACTGTTGATCTGACGATCGCTTCCATCACGTAAACAGTGTGGTTGAACTGGAATGAAAACAATATTCTTAGTTTAAAATCAGATAAAACACAATAGATGTCGGTTCACACCAACACGTGCTGTCTTTTTGTTTAATTCATGACCAATACTTTATTTGACACATTGAATTCCATTTTTGTCACAGATGACTACAGACAAATCTGTTTGTTGCAGTCACAATCTCGTTCTTCTTGTATATGTTTCAGACTTATCACCGGATTTTTAACAAGTGCAACACGACGGGTGTCACAAGTGGAGCAGGAACTGCTTACCATTCCGGAACACATGAGTTCACCCCTGCTTTTTAAGGGTTAATATTTCCCAATTTGTATTTTCCTGTGTAGTCTTTTGTGAATAGTTTTCTTGTTTGTCCCTTTTTTGTCTTTTTTCTTTTCGTCAATCCATCTTCGACTTACGGCTTCTGATTACCTCTAGGGTGTGCATTTTCTTGTCTTGTTGCTTTTCGATAGTAATTCAATAATCAATATTATATAACTCGAATCACACCAGTTGAAGAATTATGAGTATTAAATAATTAGTCAGTGGTCAATGCCAATAGTTAGCACGTCAGTCTTTGAATGACACAAGATAGACCTGCACGTGGTATTTGTCCTTGTGAAAATGTTTTTTTACTTTGTAATATATATGTTTATATAATAATAAATCATCATATTTATGTTGTTCTTTTTATATTTGTGGGGATGCTCCAAGTATATATTAATAGGTTCTTTCATACGTTGATATGAAAGACCGGTGGATCTTCCACGAGTGATAGAAATATTAAGTCTTTTCACGAGTGGAGCGCAGCGGAACGAGTGGAAAGACATAAACAATTTCTATCACGAGTGGAAGATCCGGCGATGTTCCATATCAACACATAAAAGTACATATTTCTTCCGTAAACAACATTTGTTTTCATATACACACACCTATGTATGGCTTTCATTGATCGATACCTCATTTACATATCAGGTATTATTGTGCACTACGTCATAGTATGTGACTGAGAAATGTAGGTTATAGAGTATATTATGTTGCTTTACGATAAAAAGAGCTTTAATTAACCCTTTTACTGCAACGTTTCATGTATAACCGTAACGTCGTGTGCGGTATTATTCCTGATGTTATGACCCTTTCATCAGGGTGACGTCATTTTAACAGTCTATCGTGGCATAATCTCAATGCCGATAGATAAAAATAACACCAATACATTCAAAGTGTACAACCATCACCATAATATCGAGCATCGCAAGATGCGAGCTAAACAGCAACATGTGTGTAAGGAGATGAATCAATATATACGATCAATACCAACCGGAAATGGATTCTAAGTTTCAGCATAGAATGGACAATCGGAGTGAAGTACAGGAAATAGCCTTTTAATGTGAATAAAAAAAAATAACTATCCTGTTTAAGAATAACAAAAAAAAGAAAGGAAACCGTAATTACGACGTGATTTAGGCATCACTCATCATGGACAAGACATAGAAGAGGACGAGGAGTTAACACCTTCACTCGAGAATTTTGTGGTATTCACATGGCTTAGGTTGATTCATACTGACCTTCCTAAACTTGTAAAACAGCGTTACGGAACTGAGTTGAGATCGCGTACGCTAGCATCAATAAAACCAGGAATATCTCAAGCTCTTGAATCTTTACTTGAAGAACTTCAGTCCTCAGAAGATGCAAAAGCTATGCGCGCTAACACTTCCAAGTTTCAACTTTCAAAGTCTCGTTCATCGTTTGATGAACGACAACGTCCAGTTAAGTGTTGTCCACTTTGCAAAGAAGCAAGAAGGCCTGATCGCAACTATCTAAGTACATGTGCATGTTTACCGAAAAGTGACAAAAAGTATATGGTCAAGGCGAGACAAATCGTCAGTATTTTAGATGGCTCAGATGATGAAGTACCAGATATCGACCCAATACCCGTAGAATCTGCTGCTAACTCTGTAAACCGTGTACAAGTACGCCAGTTTTGATGTGTTTTTCGACCATCGTTCTGCAAGACTTACTACTGACAGCGAAGCTACTGGCAATATGATACGAGCATCCACAGTTAAAAACTTTAATACGGGTATCCAGATTTCAAACAGTTCACAATCCGCTCACCAGGCAGACGGGTCTTCACCTTTAAAAATTATTGGGGAAGCACGCATGAGTTTCACACGTGTCGATCACATATTACATTTTGAAGGACTTGTTGTTGAAAATTTAGATGTTGAAATTTTAGCAGGTATTCCCTTCATGGAAAGGAATGACATATTTATTCGCCCTTCTATACGTCAAATTGCTATTGGAAATGATACATTTACGCACGGGTCAGTGACAACCTCTTCAGATCGTCATGTCATAAGAAGAGCACATGTTCTACCTATGCCAGCCAAAACTACAACAGTATGGCCTGGTGAATTCATTGAGATTGACTTGCCTGAGGATATGTCGTCTTCCGGTGAAATTCTTGCGATAGAACCCCATGTTAATACACGTGCTAACACTACTCAACCTTGTCCTACACCTTCATTAGTTACAAATGTGTCAGGAAAGGTACGCATACCGAATGTCACCGACGAACCTATGCTGCTCAAGCGTAATGAGCATTTTTGTGACATTCGAAGTGCAATGGTCAAAGATGCCAACGACACCGAACACCAGGCGTTCCCAGCAGTCACACGAAAGCAAGTGTCACTGTCACAGCACTCTGACAGAGTTCAGTTAGATCCCGATAACGTACTGTCGCCTGACATGAAGGCCAAATTTAAAGAAACTCTACGGGAATATGACAGTGTTTTTGATTCTAAATTTCAAGGCTATAATGGTGCAGTAAGCCCATTTGAGGCCAAAGTAATCATGGGCCCAGTCCATCCCCCACAGCGTAAGGGGAGGGTTCCACAGTACTCACGAAACCAACTCGTTGAACTTCAACAACAATTCGACGAACTTGAGAATATTGGTGTTTTAAGCGTCCCGAAGACATCGGTGTTTCAATTGAATATTTGAATCCATCGTTCCTTGTGAAAAAACTCAATGGAGGTCACAGATTGGTGACTGCATTTGTCGATGTTGGCCGCCATAGCAAACCGCAACCTTCTTTAATGCCTGACATAGACTCAACCTTACGCCAAATTGCACAATGGAAAGGTATGATTGCCACAGACTTGACACAATCTTTCTACCAAATTCCGTTGTCAAGAGTCTATGCAGTATTGTGGAGTTGTGACTCCTTTCAGAGGCGTCCGTGTCTACGTTAGGTCAGCAATGGGTATGCCTGGATCAGAAGCGGCATTAGAAGAATTAATGTGCCGTGTTTTGGGAGATTTAGTGGAAGAGTGCTTCGTTGCAAAGATTGCCGACGACCTTTATTGCGGAGGAAATACGCCTGAAGATTTATTGCACAACTGGAGGAAGGTTTTGCACGCTCTACAAAAGTGCAGTTTAAATTTGTCAGCCACAAAAGCTGTTATTGCACCAAAACAAACTACAATTTTGAGATGGATTTGGTAGCAAGGAACTTTAAGTGCTAACCCACATCGCATATCGACATTATCAACTTTTTAACAAAGTGTTGACGCGTGTTATCCCAAACAGTACATCATTGCTAGCACCTTTAGACGAAATCACAGCAGGTCGTGATTCTAAAGAAACGGTAACATGGACCGATGAATTCACGGATGCATTCACTAAAGCACAAACTGCTCTTTTATCCATCCGTTCTATCACAGCTCTGGATTGTCACCGATGGTTCCGTAAAGAAACATGGCTTGAGAGCAACTCTATACATAACTCGTGATAAAAACATTCATATGGCGGGTTTTTCAGTGCCAAATTGAGAAAGCGACAAGTCTCATGGTTACCGTGTGAGATTGAGGCCTTATTAATTGCAACAGCTATAAAACATTTCAGTCCGTATATCATTCAGTCTAACCACTACGATTGTGCTCTTACTGACAGTAAACCTTGCGTGCAAGCATTCGAAAAACTATGCAGAGGGGAATTCTCTGCTAGTCCACGTTTTTCCAGATTTTTATCAACTGCAAGTCGTTATCAGGTCACAGTTAGACACGTTTCTGGTTCAGCCATTTTACCATCTGATTTTGCTAGTCGAAATGCTCCAGATTGTGAGGACCCCACGTGTCAAATATGCTCTTTTGTTCAACTCTCCGAGAATTCTGTTGTTCGTCACATATCTACTCATGATGTCGTGGATGGATCAATTAAGTTACCCTTTACAAGTAGGTCATCCTGGCTGTCCATTCAATCTGAATGTTCAGATTTGCGCCAAACACATGCTCACTTAAAACAAGGAACACGTCCATCAAAGAAGCTCACTAATATTAAAGACATACAACGATATCTTGGTGTCTCGTCAATTGGAAAAGACGGTTTACTAGTCGTTCGTCGTAACGAGCCACTTGCTCCAACGTGAATGTATCATTGTTCCCCGTCAGGTACTAGATGGTTTACTTACGGTGTCTTACTTCATTACACATTAAACTTGACCATCCTTCATGTCACCAGCTAAAATCAGTCGTACACCGATAGAGAGTGTTACAAATGGTTGTCATCATTGTGCATCACTTCGTAAAATACCACAAGTTGTCAAAGAACAAACATCAAGCGATCCCCCAGATGCAATTGACACAAGATTTTCTGCCGACATAATCAAACGGGAACGACAACTTATTATTGTACTGCGAGAGGATGTTACTTCTTACACAGCTACTTGCCTTGTAGATGATGAACGCCGGGGAACTCTGCGTGATGCTTTGATTCATTTATGCGTGGAATTGCGTCCTCTTGGCGATCCGTTTGCTGTAATACGTACAGACCCTGCTCCTGGATTTGCAGCTCTTGTGCAGGATGAACTCTTAACACGTCATCGTATTTCAATTGAAATTGGGAGAGCAAAGAACAGAGATAACCCCGTTGCAGATAAAGATATTCAAGAGTTAGAAGACGAGATTTTGCGTCAAAATCCAATTGATAGAACTGTTTTCGCTTTATCTCTTACATTAGCTACACCTAGATTGAACTTTCGCATCCGTAATCGTGGACTATTAGCTCGTGAAATGTGGACTCAAAGAGTCCAATTTTCAAATACTAGTAGTCAGATTCCGTTAGCGGATCTTGATCTTATTACAAAGCAACATGCGTTAAGAACTGCAAATCATAAATACAGTGAAAAATCGAAAACCCCATCTGGGAGACAACAATCGTTAAATAGCCTAAATGTTGGTGACTTAATCTACTTGTACGCGGACAGAAACAAATCTAGTGCCCGAGATCGATATCTAGTTGTTTCCGTAGAGAATTCATGGTGCAAAATCCGCAAGTTTGTCGGTTCATGACTAAGAAACACTTTGTACCGTGTCAGACAGTCAGATTGCTACAAAGTTCCGTACGTATCTGAAAACACTTCGTACCGTGTCAGACAGTCAGATTGCTACAAGGTTCCGTACGTATCTGAAAACACTTCGCTTCCGAATAAATCTTATATTGATCAGGATTCTGAAAATGAGTGCATACCAAATCAAAATTTGCCTCCTCCTCTACCTCCAAATATTCCCGATGTTATCTCCGTTCCGCCGCAGTCTGAAGTAGTTCAATTTGACGTTGAAAAAAATATACGGAGGAGGAGGAGGAAGACTCCGGAAGTATCGATGCCATACAAAATAATGTCAAAACTACTACAAGACCAGTTCGAGAACGTCGACTGCCAAAGCATTTTGAGAACTTCGTTCTTTACTAATGGAACAAGGGTGTTCTTTGCGACATTTATTGTGCGAGTATTTGTGAAAAAGGGGCAGAATACTCCCCGTAAACACCTGAGGCTAGTCTACCCAATGATGGTGTTTCTCTCGTTAGTTACCGAAGCTTTTGTGAATATTGTGACATATATGTGAAGTTTACGAAATAGGGGCAAAATAATCCCCATACACACCAGAGAGCGGGTTACGCAAGGATGTGTACCCACAACCTGATTGAGGTTATTTCGAATGAACCGAACAAATAATTTTGATCAATCTTAATAAATTAATTCAAACTTTTTTTGCTATGATATTGAAAAATATATTTATGTTTTCAAAATAAGGCAAATAATCGGAAATAAATTTAAATAACCCCAAAGGTGCCTCATTTAAAGCAAATCGCCCGATGACAACGGCACGCGACGCATTGGGAACGTCCATTTTCAGATTTAGTACATGCGAAAATGTACTCAACTTTTTAAACCAATCAAAACACGTATGAAATGACATGTGACTCTAATATTAATTTATGATGTGAATGTACTTACAAAATATAATTTTTTGTCAAATATTAACTAAACGAATGTTTTGTTCGACGGGTGCGTTTGCTTGTACACCTTAATAATATAAGGAAAGTTTGAAAATAGCAAAGGCGCAATCAAAAGCCGTAAGTCGAAGGACAAACAACACAATGGTCAAAAGAAAAAGGACAATGATCCAGAAAACACTGCATAGGAAACTATTGATTTAGCAACATGGATCCTACTTATAGTCGGGGTGTGTTCCGGGAGAGTAGGCAGTTCGTGATCCACTAATGACACCCTTCGTGTTACTTCCGGTTAGCAAGGTGGTAATTAATTCATTAAAGAAGAAATGGGGACATAGCTGTTACTACGACAAACAGAACATATCTGTTATTATCTGTGACACACATAATCCGTAACGTTTAATGAAGTCATAATGGCCACCGTGAAACTATTGAAGCTTTGTCTTCAACTTAGCACTATGAAACCTTGGTTCATTCGTTTTCTCGTTAGCAGCAGCCCTCTGTCAAGGAAATCATAATAGGAACCACAAGCGCTGATTGGAATGTCGTATCAACTAAGAGATATTTACTCAATATGTAAGTGCTGTTGGAATAATGGTACATGGAAAGTTCACAGTGGGAAAATTGAAATCATCTCCTTTGTAGTAAAATTTCGTTCCTAACCGGTCCTCGCTGTCAATTGATCTACATGTAGACGAATGCATGAAGCAGACTTATCTATATCTGAGGTGTTCTTTATTCAGCGGAAGGTTTCTTCACTTTTCTCTGGAATAGTCCGCTTCATAAGAATATGGGAATAAATTGGCCAAATTTGGAGCACAATTAGTACCCATTAAATCGGCAACTGTTTTTCGAAAAACTTGACTATCAAACACAACAAATATGATGTTGATAAAAAGGACAATTAATATTTTTTAATATATTATTCACTTTGCGTTAGAATCTTTTTTCTCAAAGCTTGGTTTTCCCTCCCAAAACAAGATAATGATATCTACGTTGGCCATTTTGACTAAAGACACAACGTTTATTTTCAGTTTATAATTGATTAATTGTGTGGGATGGTATAATAATGGGTAAAGAGATCAAATGTATTAATAATGTTACAAAAGAAGAGATGCCTGGATTTAATTCACCCCAATAGATTCTTCACATTTCTGAGGATCCATATATCCATTAAAATTCCGGAACTAGATATAGTAAGACAAAGTTCAAGTTCAGATAATGTTCTAATAAACACGATTACGTCGATTATCAAGAGGGCGACCGATTACGTCGATTATCAAGAGGGCGACCGATTACGTCGATTATCAAGAGGGCGATTAGGGGTGATTTTTTTTTTGGCATAGCTTGAAAGTTGGATAGATAAATGAAGCAAGCTGCATACAACTGGACAAATAAAATGATTTGTGTTTGTTTGTTAAAAAAACCCATTTGAAATGGAGATGTCGTTAATTTAGTTAACATTACATGGATAGTTGAACTTCCTACTGCTAGAAACAGCTTTCGTATTGTAGCAGAAATGACGTGCATGATTAGCAAGTGTTGATAGCTAACTGACTATTAGATGCGACGTGTGCACTAAATTTGATATCTACGTTTTTGTGTTTTCATTAGTAAATACGTACGACTAACATCGTAGTAAGAAATAAAGATACTGCCGTGACAGTCACTGATAGATCTGTCTCTTATATATCTTAGATATTGACAATGACGGACAACTGTGTTTATAATAAACGTGGTTATTTCTATTTCCCAATAATTATAATTGTTCTTTCCTTTCTCGTTGAGGTTGCTTTTTCTTTCCTTTCTTGTTGAGGTTGCTTTTTCTTTCCTTTCTTGTTGAGGTTGCTTTTTCTTTCCTTTTTGGTTGAGGTTGCTTTTTTCTTTCCTTTCTTGTTGAGGTTGCTTTTTCTTTCCCTTCTTGTTGAGGTTGTTTTTTTTCTTTTCTTGTTGGGGTTGCTTTTTCTTTCCTTTCTTGTTGAGGTTGCTTTCTTCTTCCCTTTCTTGTTGAGGCTGCTTTTTCTTTTCTTTCTTGTTGAGGTTGCTTTTCCGTTCCTTTCTTGTTGAGGTTGCTTTTTCTTTCCTTTCTTGTTGATGTTGCTTTTTCTTTCCTTTCTTGATGAGGTTGCTTTTTCTTTCCTGTCTTGTGGAAGTTGTTGGAACATTTCTGCATTCCCAGCACGAAAATCCAAAAGTAATAGATGCCGAAATTAGTTGGTTTTCATTTTGAATTAGTTGATCCATTCAATGTCAATGTTACCAAAACTATGATAATGTAGTATAGAAGGTGTTGTCGTATCCCTTGTCAGATGGACGATGTGTATTCGGTATGTCACCAACTTTATGTGATACATTTTGTTTCCTCTGCCAATAAAAAATATGATCTCCATGATATACATGTTATATGTGAAATATTGTTGAGAGCGTTTAAGATAATTTTTAACATCCTTAAAATGCAAAGCAGTTGTTCTCTTCAAAATATGTTTATTCTAGTCGTATTTGCACGTTGTCCTACATACCATATTAAATATGTTCGCATGTTTATAGCGAACTTGTAAATATCTAACTTGGTATGCACGACGCTTTTCTGGATCAAGTACATTTAAAGTAGCTGTTTCAATAGTTTAAATTCTATTTGGTTTCAATAGTATCGCACAAATACATTTGAAACACATTATTTCACGAATTAGTAAATGTATCCATATTGGCCAAAGTAATAATTTAGTCTTCTGAAATGAAAAATACTAATTTCAATATAACAACCTCAATTAAAAAAGGGGGGATAACTTCGATTATTATAGAAGATTGGATATCACACCGGTTGCATTTCCGCAAAGGTCATTAGTTCTTTTTGACAAAGATGATTGCGATCATCACAATTATTGATATATGTATTACCAGTTCCTTATCCTGAATTAGAATGCTGCTTCGTCCTGAATATAGCTGAAAAATTGCTCGCTGGACGTTAAACATCAATCAATTAATCAATGGATATTTGCTGCAGTGTTAACTAAACGTTAGAGAAAACCAAAGGGGCAATCAAGAATGTTAAATCCACCAGAGGCACTGGCAAAATTGGGCACACAAGACACAGGACACAGTGAAGAAACACACAACACAACATAAAAAATGTTTTTGTCGATACCTAACTCTCTTTACTTTTCCAGGGGCGGTCAGAAGTCTGACATAATAAAAACGTAGATATCTATTTCAATGGACACGATGCGTTTCCATAAATTTCAAATTGTTGAAGGAAATCAATATTTGGTAGTATTGGAAATAGAAAATCATGTCTCCGCTTGTTGGTACATTATAGGATTAAACACTGGGTTTTTTTAGGAAATTATCTATGTGTAAACACCGGCAGCTCACTCACAAACTGAATAAAGTCTGAAGGACTTTAGGTAAAGTTTGTGAGTGAACTGCCGGAGTTTATACATACATAATTCTTTTCTTACTAGAATTTATCAATAACTCGTAATCCGATTGGATATCGTCACTTATTCTACGTCATTCGAAAGGAATTTATAAATCAATATTTCTGTTTGCCGGACTACTTTTTTCCCCGGTATCCAATGTAAACAAACACGTCGGCCGCTAAGTCATCGTAGATTTAAATGAATGAAAACACAATACCGGAACGATTTCAAATGTTTCATACATAAAAACATGTTCAGTATAAATGAATAGAATAATAAATTAGTTTTATGTACCTTTTACCAAGGATTTATATACTATATAAATCCTTGCTTTTACCCGTAAATTAATCCCAATCAAGAATTGTCGGAAGGTTCGTCTGCTACTCGACGATGGCTGACATTTTTTCATATTCCTACGCCGTAACGCTACAATTGTTTGAGGCTCTCCTTGGGTATTTCTTTAATAGTATTTAGCGTCGAAAACAAACACGATGTCAAAGAATAAGAATTATAAGGACTAAACACTGTGTTTTTAGGAAATTATGTATGTATAAACTCCGGCAGCTCACTCACAAACTTTACATAAAGTCCAGTTTGTGAGTTTATACATAGATAATTTCCTAAAAAA
>MJUT01028081.1:565922-592627 GCA_002080005.1 Gigantidas platifrons | reverse complement strand
GGGGGGGGGGGTAATTCCGTGTCACGAACGCATGTGCTTGTCTACAGGCATCCGTTCTACATCGAAGGATGGTTGGGGGGGATTTTTTACAGCCAATGACGATATACATGTATCACAAAAAAATATACAGTCGATGAATTTGGTTATTCAGATAAATATATATATCTAAAGTATTGAGAAAAGGCGAAAACAAAATTAACACGTGAAACACACGAATAATTTTATAATCATTTGACTGTACTTTAACATAGGGTTAATTGTTTTGTGGGGAGACCCAGTTCCCACAAAATCATCGAGTTATTAAATAATGATAATAATATATCAATAAAATCATATCTGTGAGTTTTCCCCCAATAGAGGCTTAAGTGTTTAATTAAATTTTCACAGCTGAAGCCCTTTGATGTAATCATTATACCATATTTTAATACTTAGTTAATATTAGGGTAATTTATATATATATATATATCTGTTAATCTGTACATCTGTTTGAAAATATAACGATATAACGTGCTGAAAAAAATTACTTTTGTAAAACTTCCTATATTAGATCTTTTAAAATTCAATCATTGGGTAATTTGATTTCGTAAATTAAAAAATAAAATCATTGCGATTTATAAGGTTCTTCATGATTAAAGAAATTTCAAATAAATAAATAAAAAGAAACATCATTTGACCTACTTTTATAGTAACATGCATGAAAAATCAAAAGATATATATATACATTTTGTATATACAATATTTGAAATATTGAAAGGCAATATAAAGTATCTTAATTTTCAATAATACCAAATAGGATCTAATAGAGGCTTAAAACCGCCAGTGATACCAATTTCTGTTTAAGCAAACAGCTGTAGGGTTGTATAACATCATCATACCGGTAACTAACAATCATTTGAATACCTTGATCAGAACGAGGAATATGGCTTAATGGGAAATTGTTGTTCAACCCAGAGGTGATCTTTTTTTTTTTCTTTCATTTTTGGTTGAAGAACATACTCTCGGAAAGGCAATCATAAGCCTTTGACTTCCTAATCATTGAAATACAGTTCATTGTATCGACAAATCGGACAACAGCTCTCAGTGTGTGCTCGGTTTTTTAATATGTACAGTATCATGCCAAAAGTGAGTGACGTTTTAAAAAAATCCCTATATAATCAACCATAACCATATTTTTTCAAAAAATTATTGTGAAGTCATTTCTGGATAGATTTTAACAAAATTTTCACCAAAACATTCAAAATTATTTATATTTTGATTGTTTATTTGCTCGTTATGTTTATATGAGTGGTTTTTATTTGTACACAATATAAAGAGGAATGTTAATTTTTAGGATTTATTTTTAGTTGAAATATATAGGAAAATCAAAGTCAATTTTTATTTGTTATGTTTAAATTATGTACAAATGAAAACTACTCATATAAACATACTGAGCAAATAAACAATCAAAATGTAAACAATTCTGAATGTTTTGGTGAAAAATTTGTTAAAATCTATCCAGAAATGACTTCATCATAATTTTTTGAAAAAATATGGTTTTGGTTGATTATATAGGGATTTTTTTAAAACGTCACTCACTTTTTTGTACATGAAGAATATACACATTGGCCGGAGGCCCCCTAAATTTTGAGGTTTTAGTATTCAGTTTGTCAAGCCTATAGGTAAATCCGGCACTTTCTAAACTCATGTCACTAAATGTTCATATTCTTAATACCGAGATTTCATTTTGAATAACAAGATAAACTGATATTACGTCTGACATAGAAACAAACTTGAAAATTACTCTTACCTCTTTTTCGACAATATTGCTGCATTTTTAGATCCATCCGCGGTATCAAAATTAAAGGTGTTAGCATTGGCACACATGCTGTACTTTTGGCTTGGTTGACTCGAACAGTTTAAACTTACAAATACAATTACTATGTTTTGTTTATCTAAATTGGTTGGCTGTTCATGTGTCTCATCTGTTTTGGATTATAAATTAACATAACGGAAGTCAACTTGTAGGGGTCGTCGTGGTCGTGATCGTATGGTAGTTGGATTTATAACTACCTATACAATCGGTGCATATCACCACTAACCTGAAATCGAATCCCGCTCATGGAGAGGTCTACTCGATACAACAATATATGATGAAGTTTGTCAGTGACTTGCGTCAGGTCGATGATTTTCTCCGGGTACTCCGATGTCCTACACCAATAAAAAAAACTAGAACTGTCCGCATAGCGGGACTAATACCCCCCGCTTCACTCTGACTGTGTCCAAGATTATTGAAAACTAAGTCTACACGGAAAATATATTATTGGTCAAATTATAATGTTTAATCACATTCAACAAAAATAAAAACGTTGTAGCATAAAAACTGTAAGAGGAGTTGCACGGACAAACCATGTACCCTTTCAGCCAAATTCACAAATAAAAAAAAATAACTAAGTTCAACAATCTATATTTTTTGGTAAAATTCATGAAAATCAAAATCCTTACAACATGCACATCTTTGATATGAGTACAAATGTTCTGCAATGTAAAAACTTCCTAACTTACAAACTGTAGGAGGAGTTGCGCAGATGAACCATGTACCCTTTTTGCCAAATTCGCCAAAAAATTACTAAGTTCAACAATCTATATTTTTTTTTAAAATGCACAAAAATCAAAATCCTTACCACATGCACATCTTTGATATATGTACAAATGATCTACAAAATAAAAACTTCCTAGCGTAAAAACTATAGGAGGAGTTGCGCGGACAAACCATGTACCCTCTATGCGGACAGACAGACGGACAGACAGACAGACAGGGTGAAACCTATATTCCCCCCCAAACTTTGTTTGCGGGGGGTATAAAAACCGCCAAGATATAACAGAAGTATTTTTTAAAGAGGCGTTAAACATCATAACCCAGTCAATTCGTAAACAAGACTCGTCTTCAAAGGCTAGTTTTCAATGAAATAAATATTTGAAGGGGTATTTGAAAATTGGTCATCCATACACATTTCAGAGAAAGGTACTGTAAGCTGTGAATCACATATACATTTCAAGGAGGTTATCATATCACGTGTTTCTAGGAACTCTAGATTGCATACACACTGCAACAAAGTATATGAAATAAATGGCAGAGTTCATTGTATGATATGGTTTAATTTGTTTATGATATTTAACGCCACTTTCAATAATATTTCAGTTATATTGTGGAGGTCAGTTTTATTGGTGTAGGAAACCGGAGGACCCGGAGATAATCATAGACCTGCCGCAAGTCACTGAAAAACTGTATCACTTAATTAAGAAATAAATCATGGAAGCCAGAATGTGTTGGGAGATTTAACATGGATTGGCGGATATTAGTATTTTATCCCGAGCCAGAAGCGAGGGATAAAATTTCCTATTATCCGCCAATCCATGTTAAAACTCAAAACACATTCTGGCTTCCATGATTTATTTCGATTCTGATATGTCTAAGAGTACAAATACGGTAGTATACTTTGATTGGAAGACGGTAATTTATACATACGCTTGCGGAAAATGTCGCACACAATTTATATAACTCGAATAATACTGCGCCCTATATTGGCATTATTCGGGTCACAATTTATGCTGCCAATGGAAACGTCAGTCACATTTATCGGCGCATGTGCTAATGAGATAATACGAAGAAATAATTCTGTTTTTATTTAACAAATGGAAAGAGTGAGGTCATGTTAGAATGTTGTAATAAGTACACCTCGTCTGAGTGTGGTTTCAACTCACAACTTTAGTGGTTTGATTTTTATGGTGTTTAATGCCACTTTATCAGCTATATCATGGTAGTAAGTTTTATTGGTGGAGGAAAACCGAAGGACCCAGAGAAAATCGCCGACCTGTCGCAAGTCACTGACAAACTTTATCACATAATGTTGTACACCTCACCCTGATAAGGATTCGAACTCACAACTTTAGTGATGATAGGCACTGATTGTATAGGTAGTTATAAATCCAACTATCACACGATCATGACCATGACGACCCCTGTATAATATGGGAAACCCAAAAAATAAATTGGATCAAATAAAAAAGTAGGATGTGCAAAATGGAATTAGTTATTTAATAATCCATAAAAGTTTAACTGAAATGGTATTTATTTAGTTGTACAGAAATAGCAAGGAGATTTACGGACGAATACTCCTTAGCTTTTAGTATAATAAAGATTTACAACAAGAAGCGACTATTCGTTTGTTCTATTTGTTTTGTACGTATCAGGATTGCCTTTTAATGCAGCCAAAGGGGAATAACTCTAAAAAGTTATAATAAACTCGATGATATTCCCAAACTTTCAAACAAGAGTAAGGACAAAAACAGGGAAATAAACAATTATATGTGCAACTCGCAAATCTACATTTTCAGCTTCAATAAACAATTATATGTGCAACTCGAAAATCTACATTTTCAGCTTCCCTAACCTTAAGAGTCATATGGGTTAGTCTGTAAACTTTTCAAATTTTGATCATCTCAAAAACCGTTTCGAAAATGAAACCCAACATTGTGACAATGTGGCAATGCTTATTTGGTGGTTATCAACAAAGATTGTTTTTTTTTGTTTTAATCAGAAAGCCACCACAGAAACAAGAGCTCTAAGGTGCCAAAATGGGTGTTTTCGTACGTGGTTTATTTTTTTAACCAATTGTGATGACTATTTATATTTATGCTCCTTACATAATCATCCCTATAAAGTATGTCATAAGATATCGTTTGGCTCTTAATATAAACATTGTACAAATGGGTAAAATAAATTAGCGGATCCCACTCATAGATTTCTGACAAGTCATCCTTTGGGGGGGGGGGGGGGAGATACAGGGTACATACTTTTATGAATTGGCCCATTGCATATGTGGTTTTGTCCTCTACTACACTTGAAATCTCCTCTGGCAGACAAGGCATGTATTCATGACAAAACTCTTTTAAGGAATTGTACCTATGGCTCTACTGTCTGTATTATTTGCAGATGGCAAGATCAAAACATGATTAGTAGTTTTTTTTTTGGACTGGAGTTTGGAGTTACAGCACAGGAATTTGACCGATGACCCTTGATTTCCCCGTGCTTGCCACGGGGGTACGTATTTTCAGGGCTAGTAACGATGTAGGGCTTCTATTTGTGGCACGGTGTATAACCTACGTCCAAATCACGTGGTTTTGACGGATAAGGAACATCCAAAAGGTAGGAAAAACGTCCACTTCAACGTTGCAAAACACCAACGTTCTCTGTCAATTCTTCCTCAAATTCTATAAAGTTATGTGCACGTAACCCACAAGAACATGTGGAATTAAGTAATATATACCCCTTTCCATAATTCTCCTTATATTTTTCAAACACTTCGAAAAAATACTGATTTTCGTTGGTAAGAAATACTTAAAATTGACTCGACGTAGACAAATTCTTCTTGACACCCTACAAGTTAAACACAAGTAAAGTGTTTTCGTTGCAGAACAAACTGATATTTCCGTCAAATTTGTAGACATTATACTAACATTTGCACAGGTTCATGTCAGATATTAACAAAAATTCAAAATGGGTAAGGTACACATAAGTTTTCAAACTGGGTACGGTACACATCAATTCTCATATTTCTGCAAATTATAACTAGAGGCTCCCCGGAGGTTGTAATCGCTCACCTGGCTCAAATTGGCCGTGTGGTCTTAGAAAATAGTATTATTTACCAACCATGGGTGGATGATGGACAGATGACAGATGCTAAGCGATGGCAACAGCTGATGGGAGTTAGTTCACACAGGTGTTTTTCTGACACATTATCCTGATTCCGACCCAACCAGTCTTTGCTCTTTCTCCTTAATGCTGAGAGCTTAGCGGAGAAGCAACAAATACCAATTTTTATATTCTTTGGTTTGACCTGATCGGGGCTAGAACTCACTATCTACCATACTGGAGGTGAACACGCTAACCATTACACCACCGATGTGGTTCACATAATCTAGAGGATAGTCTTTATGTTGACATATGTTATGTAGTTATGACAGTAGATCTAATGTTGTTTGGTTTCCATGGTTATCAGACATAATCTTACAATTAGACACCCTAATAAGAACTTGAGAGCCAACTTTGGTTTAAAATAAGACAGATACCAAGACAATATATTTATTAAAGTTAACTGTATCACATGGTTTGTGTTAACACGTGATTGTATTTACTAATACATGAAAAAAACAGGTGGTAGTGTTTACTATTTACATGTATGTTGTATTTTACCTGCTATAATGATTGGTTAGAATATATCCGCAATGCGGCATTTACAGGTAGATGGAATGTAGAAGTCGTGCAATTCGTGTTTGGGTGGGTATTTAAGAGTATTATGTATCATGTTAGGTATTCGAAGTTTGCCTTTCAAGTGTAGCAGTCTACGATTTACCTCCCCCNTCCCACAGATTACTGTTAAAATAAATTGATGTATAATATAAATCAGATTATAACAAATATATTTTTCTTTTGTAGATAGGTTGTACTGATGTTTTTTCTTATATTGTGACAAAGACTGTTTGAATACTACATGATGTATTAGATACGTGTGATGAACGGTTTGTATATGTATTTGAATAATATTATATTATAGAAGTCTGCTACACTTATGTAGGCACACTTAATCCTAAGTATGTGTTGAGTTTTATTTAGTAAATAATTTATATTCGTTTGAGCTGGGCGAATTAGAATATAACAGTTATAGCTCTCGACAAGGTCAGTTTAAAAATGGAACAAAAATAATTGTTCTTTTAACATTTATTATCTCAATTCCCATTTAAGTGACATTGTAGTGTTAATAGAACTATAAATACACATATTATGTACCATTCAAACAAAAATATCTCTTTAAATGAATTGCATACAAAAAGTCTTAAATACAATTTAATCACAATGTGATGTGAATATTGTGTTTTAACGCCATGAACGCCTTACAGAAGTTTTTAACACGCATAATTATTCTATAAACATATAAATCTTAGCAAAAGCCCATATGTCCTATACAATTATTGTGCCGCAATGGATTTCTCCAAGCAATATTGCGCCAAAAGGCAGAACATGAGATGTGACAAGAAGTGTATTTGGAGCAAAATATATCAACCATAGTATGTTTAACAAAGATTTGACAAGGTGACGTTAATATAACCTCACATTAGAAATCAATGATAATGTTTTTATTTTGAAATCCTGCCTATTCATTGGCTTACAAAAAGGTGACATTTTAGTCTGTCACCCTCTTATTAGCTAAAATGTCACCTTCTTGTAAACCAATGAATAGGCTGGATTTCCATGCACATTTATAAAAAATATAATAATCACACATAAAACAAGGATAAGTTTTTGTTGTTTCTTGAAATTGTGCTGCAGACGGATGGGTACTTGTACTACATTATGTATATACTTTTATTATGACACGCCAACAGTTTACAGAATCAAAATATAATAATTATAGAAAAAAAAATTCAGAAGGGCAACAGATTATTTTGCACATACAAAATGACGGAAGGGATCATTCAATATAATAAAAATAAATGACATATATTTGAGAGGGTGATGGTGATACTGTAGCCCCTTGTAATAAATTGTCATTTTCGACTTTGTCTCGTTTGAAAATGCTTTCTCACAAGAGTTACAATATACTCCGTCCCCCACGCAAATATACCGGTATGTTATTTATATAGTATTACAGTTGTTGCTTAATAATAGATATCATAGTGTGTAAAGATCTGAAAGAAAATTAACAAATCAAAAGTTTATCTCTTCACAGTATATATCAGTTGCACAACAGAAACTTGCTTAAAATTTCTCTGATAATTTGCTTGCCATGAAATACCTACAACCTGTTATATCATGGTAAAAGTTAACCTGTGTAGAACAAATAAACTGTTCAAGTAAGTTGGCTTCAAAATTATTTTTTGTTGACAACCAGGCCTGTTTGTCAGTGACTTGCGACAGGTCAGTGGTTTTCTCCGGTTTCCTCCATCAATAAAACTGACCGGAGTACGTGGAGAAAACCTACATGTTGCAAGTCACTGACAGTGTATGTTGTGTACAACAACAAAGTTAAAATGTGGCATCAACTGGAATAAGCATGGAGAATTTTGAAAAATATAAACAGGAGGTGAACATAAGTATGTTATAGTAAGGAATATGGTATTAGTTTTAATTGGTTACACATGTCAATGTTTTTCAGCATCTTAAATTACACTGAGACAAAAAAATTCATCAATCTGAAGAAAAAAATGGTAACAACATTAGAGTTTTACACACTGAGATTTTGTATAAAGTTAAAGACAGAAATATAATTTAGGTGAGAAATACCCATTACATATATAATGTGGTGGTACAAGACTTTGTATCAGGTCGAGCCTGTTGTGTGAACCAGTATCACTACGAGTTGCACTAGCGACGAGTTGTGATGCGGTTAGTTCACGCAACAGGCAAGACCTGATATAAAGTCTTGTACCAACACACTATGTATGTAATAAGTTTATCTAACATTTCAATAAAAACGAATTTTAAACAAATAGCAAGGGTTGAACTAAAATGTGTACAATACTCTGAGGGAGACTACATTCTGTGCATGACGTCACATTATTTTTTCCGTTCATTCACCAATGTCACCAACTGTATTTTGTCATACATTCCAATGATATGACATCATGTCAAAGTAGTTTGGCAGAGAACGTCTCGTGCAACGTCACGCCATTCTCTTATCACCACAGTGTGGTGATACAACATCTTGTATCAGACAGCAAATTTCGTTACTTTCAAAGGAAAACATACATAGTGTTAGATAAAATCTGATATCACTAAGTTTTAAACTTAAAGTCAGATTTCTAGAAATAATTATTTTGTATAAATTCAACCGAGACAGGAATAAAGATTCTGGATAATGTTGGTGAGAAAATCGTCTATGAATGAATGAGCTAAAGTGCACATAAGCATAGGATACATACACCCACTTGCCTATTGTCAAGACATTAACAGAGTGCAAGGTTGTTCCAACTCAGCTGAAAATATTATGAAATCTCATTTGACTAGAAATGTACGTCAGAACTTCAACGATATCTTAAATAGCACTATGTTCAATTAATATATAACAATGTAAATGAAATACAATGTCTAATGTACATGTTCCTTTAAACAATTAGAAATGTTCCATCAAAACCAATCTTATGCTATAATATAATTTTGAAAGTAAATACCAGGTACACTTTAATATTTTTCTTGGTATTTTATTTATTACTACTGGCGTTACAGTAAACAATAGACCGATCACACATTTTCCTACTTTGATTCTAAAATTATACATTTTACAGCAGTTACTTCCCTTTAATGTTGACAAAACAGTCCCCTTTCATGCAGAGGTCAATGAAACTAAACATACATTTTCCCCCATAATCTGTTCAAAATTGTAATGTTAGTTTAAACATATTTTATTAATTAATAAATATAGTACAATAACATAAATTGTAATATGATACAATACAAATAATTAAAGGGATTCGAAAACAAGTGTAGAAAAACTTATATTAATTCGTTTACCTTGTACTACATTCCCATTGTAATGTTGAAATAACTTGTGAATTTTCTATTTGCTATAAAATTATCCCCTGAATTTTTTACAAGGTTCAAATATAAACAAGGGCAACACAAGGCGTGGCGTATCCCCTCGCCTAAAAATTGGACCCCTTGACCTTTGACCTTGCAAAACAATAGGGTTCCAGATTCTCTTAAGGACTATGTATGTACCAAGTTTGGTCAAAATCCATTGAAGGAAGTTGATTCTCGAGTGTTCACAAGGCTGTTATGGAAAGACGGACGGAAGGAAGGACGGAAGAACAAACGGTAACGTTACTATATCCCTTCGCAACTTCGCTGGCGAGGGGATAAAAAAGGTATAAAAATGTATAATTTTAGAATCAAATCCGGAATAAGCCAAAGGTCTATTTCAAAATTTACAAAATAAATTAAGAGTTTTCAAAAATCCATGTTTTTGTCCAACTATTTAAAAGAGATGTAGCATAAAACATACATATAAATATACTATCAAAATGGTGGGTGAACATCTTGAAATCAATACCAGGACTTGGTTGCACAAACCTCAATTAAATTTGAGTCTCAATTAAACCTTAAGTGTAAATTAAATTCATGTACATTTCAAGTAAATTTAAGTGTCAATTAAGTTTTAATTAACATTTAATTTGAATTGAGGGTTGTGCAACCCAGTCCTGAATTTAATAAGCATGGTATGTAAAATTTTGTATTGATTTAAACATATTTTATTTATGAATTACATATAAACATTTTTTTCATAATACAATATAACATAGGATTCAGAAACAAGCGTAACGCTTAGATTAATCCGTTTTCTAATAAGGTTTTGCATTGTACAACCAATTTAGTATCTTTAGAATTGCAAGCATATACTTTATACATGAAGTAGCAAAATTATATAAATTAATTTATCATCTAATGAATGCTTCTTCTACTGTATAAAGCATATATGTATAAATCTTTTATGTATACGTCCGACTGTATAAAGTCCCCTGGTACCTTGATCTTATATAGAGCGGAAGCTAATAGACCAGTAATTGTGTCATCTTTGACGTCTGTGTTAAATCGTGTTGGAATTGCCTGCAATGTCTATTGTGTCTTTACTTTAACCATTCATAAAACAAAGTTATCACTTTTTTGACATTGCAGGATTAAAATAAAATATGAACATTGTCAATGATTATAATTTTAATTTTTACTCACTCCAAACCCAGAGAGAAAAGCTCGCTAGATGTTCACCTTTCTTATTGTTTCTAAAGCTCGAACAAATAAATTTCATATTGGTGGACAATGTACATATATTATATATTTATCTACCAATAAATGTTTTTAGGAAATCAACATCACATTACATCATTGATATTTTTCTTTATACATAACTTGTGTCAAATGCTTAACATAAGATGAAGTTGTCTGATGAAATATCTTAAAGGCAGCTTTTACAAGGCAAAATGTACGGAGACGAAAAGATCCCTTGGCTTTTAAATTTTGAGAATAAAATGACAAAAAATAAATAATAACAACTTTTCAGTAATCGTAGGTCCAATAAAAACAATGATTTTTCCCGAAGTTCTATGTTCTTTTCTCTATCAGAAACCACACATGATAATTTTTTAAATAATTTTACGTGAGACATCAGGTGTCACATAATTTTTAAATAATTTTACGTGAGACATAAGGTGTCACATATAGTTTAACTACTCTTGTATTCCATATGGAAAATAAATCATGTGTAACCGAACACTGCAGAAATACATGAATGTGTGTTAGCGAATGATTGAATTACCACCATTCTTCCATTACTCAGGATTTATTTTCAATATTCGGAATGCAAACTCTGACAGTTAATCTGTTTATTACATAGATTTTATTTACATTTATGCTTGCTGTCAGAAGACAATTAAATTTGTAACATGAATGCCTTCATTTTCTTTGATCTTTTTATGGTTTATATACCAGAATGTAAGCAACAGCTAAGAACTATGAAATAATACATGCAGATAAGAGATATTAAACACTTTAAATCTGGGCTGTAGTTTTATTACTGTCAGAGAGCCGTGCAATAATCAACGACCTAGATGTGATATTGCATGGCTTCATGTTACAAATAATTTATATCACGAATTTACGAGCTAAACAGTTAAACATTCTCAAGCATTGTGTTCGATTGTTTAATCGCTTAACTCGAAAAACAGTGGTATAAATATCACAAGGAGTTTGCTTTTTTACTATCAATGACATTGTCAATTGTCAGGTTGGAAATGTGACGCCACACAGTGAAATACACATTTCTATTTAACAGGTAACTATGTAATAATAAATTCTACTATCCGCAACATTCAAGATTTCAAAAGATTTTGTATCAATAGCAGTCTTGTCACATAAATAAATAGTTTCAAAAATCAATACAATTCAACCTTCAAACATAATAACAAAAAGAAACAAGGGTTAATCCAGATCTACTTGTGATTCACAAGGGTTAATCCAGATCTACTTGTGATTTACAAGGGTTAATCCAGATCTACTTGTGATTCACAAGGGTTAATCCAGATCTACTTGTGATTCACAAAGGTTAATCCAGATCTACTTGTGATTCACAAGGGTTAATCCAGATCTACTTGTGATTCACAAGGGTTAATCCAGATCTACTTGTGATTCTTCTCTACCAGAGGAAGTAGATTCTGTTGAGGTTTGCATAGTTTCTTCTTCTCCACCCAATAAACTCTGTAGCAAATTACCTGTCAAATACAAACAATAAATCTACAGTGAAATCTGTCAAATCCGAACCCAGAATAAATGAGAAATCTGTATAGACAGAAATTTAAATTTAATCCCAATATCGGAAATAACTAAACGCCAATCTATTCCAAACAAAAAAGTTGGTTCAAGGTGGTGCAGTTTACATAGATTTCACTGTATTCGTGCATTTCTTGATACAATACACACTTGTTTACCATATCAACAAAACAATAAAGAAATGTCAAAATAAAAATCTTTTGATATAAAAATTAAACCATTAAAGAAAGGATTTTGAATTTGCCAATTTCTGTTGAAGATTGATAAATCATAGACTGATTATTCAATCAATTTTGCAGATTTATGTTAAAAAAAAAGTCACATAAATACCATGTCTGAGCACACTAATCTTTTATCATGTTATTTAACAAATAATGTGTCCGTGCACAACGAACTTAAAAAAAAGAAGAAGATTTTGAGATCACATCTCTTAATATGTAAATTACAAATCAATTAAGTTGGTTGGGATATTGATTTTCCTTTGATCTCTTTCATGTCTTTCAAGTCAGATTAAATTTTTTAAGGTTTTGTAAATTGTGTAACTATTTTTCAAAAAATCATACTTGTGGAGTATTTGAGAGAAAAAAATGGTTTTGTACAACTTACCAAACATTCCTTGTTGGTTCTTCTTCGGTGGTGGAAGTCCAAAGAATAATTGACCAATTTTATCTAAATACTGAAATAGATTGATATACTACATAAGTCAGTGAAACATTTGACAAACTTATGCAATTTGATTGATTAATGTTCAAGTATCGCAATAATTAGTATTACTATCAATAATTGTGTTGTGTTAAATGATGCATACAAAATGCAACATGTTGTAAAAAGGCTTGATTAATTAATACTTTTGACTGGTTCTGAAAAAATATCGTTGAACACAAAGGAATGTCGAATATACATGTATACTTCCTATATACAGTCAAACCTGTCTTAAGTGACCTTCAAAGGGATCATTGATCAAGGGTCACATAAGACAGGTGGGCGCTAAATACAGGTGTAATTAATATGAAATACTCTGTGAAGGAAAATTAAAGTCACATAATACAAGTTATTGCTTAATAGAGGTGCTGACTAAAGCAGGCTTGACTGTAACTGTAATCATGTTGTATCTAATTTGGAAAGTATTGTTGGATGTTTGTCCAAAAAAAATCATCATCAATTGTCAAACATTGGTAGTGGTAAAAAAATAATAACAACATAAGATTAAAAAAAAACAACCCATGAAATCTTACACAGGAAAATAATTTTTTTATTAGGTTCCAGAAAATTATAGGTTATCAATGTTAATTTGGAAGCACAGTCAAAACTGTATTATGTGACCTTCTGGGGGAACAATGAAATCACATAAGACAGGCGGTCAGGTTTAATTAATATGAAGGGATATCAAAATTTAGGTCACATATTACAAGCTGTTGCTTAATAGAGGTGGTCACTACATTAGATTTGACTGTACACCTGCTTTGACTACATGTCTGTTAGTAACTGTGATTGTTGTTTAACGCCAACTCAGCAAAATTTTTCAGCTATATCATGGCGAGAACAATTTAATTTTCAACGAGATGATGACGAAATTCGCTTTGTACTAAAATCAGTAACTGAGTCTATCTGTTCTATCTGTATCTATAACATAATATACCTCTTTATAAGTTGGATCTCTCTTAATAGATGATTCATATTTGTCACACAGTATGGAGAAGACAGTTACTTTACCCCTGCAAAAAAATAAATAAATGTACATAAAATACATTTTAGGCATATCAATTATCTAGCTGCAGAGGGGTTATTGTGGTGGTGATCGTATGGTAGTTGGATTTACAACTACCTGTGCAATCAGTGCCTATCACCACTAAAGTTCTGCATTCCAACCCTGTTCAAGGTGAGGTGTACTCGATACAACATTATGTGATAAAGTTTGTCAGTGATCTGTGACAGGTCTTTGATTTTCTCCAGGTACTCTGGTTTCCTCGAACAATAAACTTGGCCGCCACAATATAACTGAAATATTGTTGAAAGTGGTGTTGAACACCATAAAACTAAAACCAATAAATTATTTAGCTGCTGAACCATAGATCTTAACAGTTTTTCGTGTTTTTTTTTTTTTTTACAGTAGAGCTACAGGTTTCATTTGTTTTCAAATTATATGGAGAAAAATGCAATTATTTGGATATTTTCATCATTTCTACTGGTAAATTATTTTTCATTTAATTTTATTGTTAAATTTCCTTTTATTATCTTGATTGAGGAAAGACACATGTCATAAATTATTCACACCATTAGCTTTGAAAGACTTGAACAATGCTTTTAATAACAGACCGAGTCTATCCTTGACAAGTCAATTAATCATGTTCAGTAATTATAACAAGTTCATTAACTATGTTAAGGAATTTTTGACAAGTTCATTGTCCATGTTAAGTAATTATATAATTTACTTGTTGAAAATAATTTATATTGTGCTATGCATATTCTGCCTCATATATTTACTTCAATAAATGACTGTATACAAAAATTGGTCATAATAATGGAAATACAACATCACATTTATAATTTCCTTCCTGCTAACAGCTATTTCCTCCAGTGATGTGTTAAATAAATATTGATGCAGTAACTAATTGTCTAATTATCGGGTTAATTACTGAGCAATTACTGCACAATAAAATTTTACACATTTTAATATTTTTCTCCGAAAGAACATAAATATGACAATTATTGGCATGCAAATATATTCAAGTGCATGTGTATTGCATTCTTTGGTCACAATTTAAATATATCATTATCTACAGATAGAAAATAATAAGACAATTTCTTTTAAACAAAATTATTAAAAATATTTTTTTCTGAAATACAAATGTATATTAAATCAAAGAACTGTTTATTTAGTATTCCATCTTGAATTACTCATTATTCTTTTTAAACACCCTGTCAGCTTTGGAAGTATATAATAAACATTGTTTTCATTAACAGGAGAAATTAAGAAATATTTTTCAACAACAATTCTTCCTCACTGGATGGAACGTAATAAGCCTGTATCCCTTATCAGTTTATTCATACAGACTTTACCAAGGATACTTGTAGCTACTTTTATTGATAGTCCAGAAAATATCTGAAAATTTTGCTAAAATCTAAAATTTGAAAACTTTGACGAGTCCCAATTGAAAATGGCAAGTCCAGGACTCATCTAAGCAAGTTGCAGGGATCTCTCCTTTATGTTTAATCAAGGCTAAATTTTGAGAACAAAAACAAGCTTGTTTGGGAATAAGAAGAATCCAGGGTAATACAATGTCTTCTTTTGTTCGAGAGGAGACACAATTATTATTATTCATTTTCACATAGGATCTTATGTTAAACTTGAATCCATTAAAATAGAATTTCAAATAACATTACAAATTTGGGGCATTGGTCCCTTTTGGTCCTCTCGGATCTCAATACAGATAAAGCTCAATCCAGACAAGAATTTTTCAATGTAAAAAACTGCATACAAATTCAACTTAAAACAAGATGTTGCATGCTA
Organism: Gigantidas platifrons; assembly: GCA_002080005.1. Classification (NCBI taxonomy): domain Eukaryota; kingdom Metazoa; phylum Mollusca; class Bivalvia; order Mytilida; family Modiolidae; genus Gigantidas; species Gigantidas platifrons. The sequence continues at coordinate 576,761 of MJUT01028081.1, read as the reverse complement.
CGTCGTAATAAGAATACCCCCACCCGTTCATTTGTAAGTCGCACGGTAAACAGGAAGTAGATGTGCAGTAAACCTGGAAAGGGGAGACACGGTATAAGTCACCATGCCAAGGCCATACATCAAATATAAAATCATTTCTTCCAGTAGAAGCTGAGATAACTGTTACGAAAGTTTTCATTACGGCAATCATGAAAAATTCTAAGTCGCATGGTAAACAGGAAGTAGATGTGCGGTAAACCTGGAAAGGGGAGACACGGTACAAGTCACCTTACCAAATATAAAATCATTTCTTCCAGTAGAAGCTGAGATATCTGTTACGAAAATGTTCATTACGGCAAACATGAAAAATTCTATTGTCACACGATAATGCCAAAATCATGTATCAAAAATAAAATCATTTCTTCCACCAGTAGCAGCTGAGACATCTTTAAGGAAAGTGTGAACGGACGGACGGACAAGGTGATTGCAATATAGCCCCCTATCTACGAGTGGGGGTATAATAAAAATAGTAACTCACCAATTAATGTTAACACATTATTTGTTTGACAGTTTTACTATGTAGTGGCCATGTTGAAAAGTGGATTTTGGAAGGATTGACCTTCCAAAGATTTTTTTTTAATTCAAATTTCATATCATATCATCCAGTTTATGAGTTCAGAGATGCTTTTGTTGTCCTGTAGGTGAAATGTTGACTTTTGACAATATAGACCTGTATGTTCTCCATTTAAAGCTAGTTTTAAAATTCTAAACTGATGCAATAACCAGCAGGACTTAAAATTACATACAGAAACCAATAAAACTATCAACTTTTATCTACAATAAAGGGGCATAATTCTGAAATGATAAAAGTTAATTCAGATATTTTAAAATCAATCTTGACCTGTATATACACATGTTATTCATCTAAATATAATTTCAAAATCTTTGTCAATTTGGATATTATCAGAAACTTAAGATAATGCCTTGAAACCTATAAAAACATCATGTTATGCATAATTAAGGGGCATAACTCAGGAACAATATTAGTCAGATAGCTAAACTAAACCCATATTATATCATTCTAAATTAATGTACCTTTAATTGGAAATATTAATTAAATCAGAAACTTAAGATACATTTTGTGTTGTTTGGAAAACATGAACATTTTTTTTACACATAATTAAGGGACATGAACTGTATTAGTTAGATAAGGGCCGTCTTAACAGCATTAGAGGTCCCCGGTCAAAGCAGCACACTGGGACCCCTACCTACACAAACACTTACAGGAATAAAATTGTGAATGTCGATAAAATTAAACATATATTTATTGTATTGGTACTTCCAGCAAAATCGGTGTTTAAACATTAAAAACATGACATACACAACATACATAGATTAGCAAGGGGCCCATTGCTTGTGGACCCCAGGGCAACTGACCAGCGTGTCCATGTGTTAAGACGGCACTGAGTTAGATATCTCAAGGCCCAGTGATTGGGATTAGAGGGGGCCATGCACCATTTATCACATTCCATCTGAAAATGTCCCATTGAAATCAGAAATATTTACAAAGAATGTTAAAGAATGGCCCATTGAAATTCTGAATGTCAATAGAAATTGTCCCATTATTAAAATTTAATCCTAATCACTGCAAGCTTGACCTATATTTTATTCATCTAAATATAATTATAAAATTTTAGTTAAACCATACATGAGAATATTGAGATATTGCCCTAAAACTAAGGCAAACATTATTTTACGAATACTTAAGGGGCATAACTTTGGAACGATAAAGGTCAGATACTTCAAAATAGAGTTTAACCTGTATTTTAGGGTTATGGTGTTTAACACTACTCTCAACAATATTTCAGTTATATCGAGGTAGTTACTTTTATTGGTGGAAGAATTCGGAGTACCTGGAGAAACCCATGCATCACTTACAAACAAACTTGATCAAATAATGTTGTATCGAGTACACCTTGCCATAAGCGAGAATCGAACTCATAACGATAGTGGTGATAGGCACTGATTGCATAGGTAGTTGTAAATCCAACTAAGCCCTAAATACAAAGTAAATAGTTGTTCAAGGGAACCAGCTGTATAATGTATGTGTTTTATATGTTCAGTTCTACCTGGTGGCACATAGTTATCCATCTGTAAATGGTTTAAGTTATATCACAAAGTGTTCTAGATAAACATACATAGCACATTTTTTATTTGTACTTTGAACAACAGCTATGGCCATGATCATATGGACATTATGCTTACATGTACATCTACAGGGTTTGAAACTAACATATTTGGTGCACTAACCCCAGGGATGCAAATTATCTATTTTTTCCCAGTAGCCAGCTGGGCTACTGACTTCTAATTTCTAGGGGGCCAGCTAAATTTTTAAGGGCCCAGTTTTATTTTTCAGTCGATGAAAAAGAAAAATCAAAACATTCGGACCTGATATACAGGCTTTTTAAATACTTGTAGCAGTATGAATTTTTATCTTCGTCTGTCTTCCTCTTTTGTGGAGGTTTTATGCCACTGATAAACTCCCACATTTTCTAAACAGGAATTAACTACCTACATGTACTTATCATTTAAACTCTTAAAGGGTAATGGGTACGCAAAAAAGGTTTCCAGAGATGTTGAATTAATTTGTGTGATAGATCCAGCAATAATTAAATTTAATCAGGTCTTGTCCTGATCTGACCTAAAAAAAAATCCTAACTTTGTTAGGAATGCATTTTTTGTGATGTCAAACTTGTCTATAATGACGTTTGATGGCAATTTAGTAAGCAGTCTTTATGTGACTGTCAGTCGGCATACATATATAATGTACAGTATAGGTATCCAGTTGATGTAATGAATACAGTATATGTAAATATCTGTGTTTACTTATTCCTTTTACTGTATGCTGTATATTATTATATGTGTGCAGATATTGTATTTTAATATATTGTTTTTTTTATTTGTAAACAAGTAAAATGTAGCAGATAATTTTTATTTCATAGGTTTATAAATTTGAAATATATTCTATAGGATGGTATAAAATTAACTGTATAAAAGTATCCAATACACATCTATTCTTTTGGAAATTTTTAGGATATCAATTCAAATTGAAAATAAACTAAAATGTACATTTGCAATAGACAAGTTATTCACCTTAGTTTGGATTACAAGTATCAATCAATTTTCATGTAAATACATTGCACATTTTTCAATTAAATGCTTTTCTGTATAGTTATCTAAAAAGATAGCAGATATGGCCAACAATCCGTATCTCACTGTCCGATCCCGTTCCGAATATTTTACATCAATGTCAACATCCGGTTTACCTACATTTTTTAATTTCAGTTAAGAACATGAATCTGTTGTCATCTTCAATATATAAGCATCTCAAAACAAATTTAATTAAATACAAACAATATTTGATACCTTTGGAGTGTGGAAGTCAACTTATTTCTGTGCTCAGTAATGTATTTCAGTTTTAAGGCTTCACGTATTGCAGGTGCCCGTTCCTACTAAAATGACGTTTACAATACCATAGGAAGAAGTTTTGATTAATAAAAATAGGAATGTGCTGGTCTGACAGAATAAATAAACAAATTTCAAGTCTCTCTGACATTTTATTAAAACTGAAAACGGAATTTAATGCCGTTCTAAAATTCCGTTGGCAGTGGAAACTTGGAGTGATGAATAAATTTCAATCGCCAACTGGGCGACCACAAAGTAATATTTGATCGCCCAGTTGAAATTTTACTCGCCATGGGCGACTGGGCGACCGTTAATTTGCATCCCTGTAACCCTGCTGGAAATTTATTAGCCCAGATCATACCGCTTCTGGTATGGAATTAGTACCTTCAAATCAGGTGGTCTGGGGGCAACATAAAACTAGACAGAAAAAAAATGGATGTAGAAATGGAATACCAGTGCAACATAACCTTGGGCTGCCACAGGAAAAGTATGGACGGTTGGGTAGGGATGAAAAATTAAACATCCTGTAGTTGCTACATTGTGCCTGCTAGTACTTTTTTTATACATCTACAAATGAAATATTTAACATGCAGGCAATTTGGTATTTTCCAAACAAATTAGCCACTATGATCTATGGTTATTCTGCTAAAGTTGGTGTTAAACACCAACCAATCAATCAATCAATCAACCCATGGTCATACTTTCAGTATTATAACTCATTAACTGACAACCCCTTTTCATCGAGATGGCACCCCGTATCTGTTACATGGGGATATACTGAGCATCTCTGAACACACACGTACCCAACTATAATATACAGAAAACTGTTGAATCTGGTATTAAATACAAATACCCCTTACCCTAATTGTACATTTCAAGAAATGATATATAAATACTGAAATATAACAACATCTATCAGGTATTAGAAATGGATTACAGAATTAAAAGATTTGTAAAATACATTGAGGAAACAGACAACCAAAAAATACATACCCTTCCAAGGCTAATAGGAGAAACCATATAAAGTTTAATAAAGGTAATAAATATGGTGGTCCCATAGAAACTGCTGGATGCTGTTTTGTATAACTTGTAAACACTACTAATGCTGTGTCTTTATTCTGTAGGCATAAATATCTGAAACAAACAAAAAACACCTAAAACTGTATTATATACACAATAAAAGTACAATTAAACCTGTATATAATGGGCACAGTAGGGAACCTGAAAATGTGCCCTTTATGCACAGGCTAAAATCATATGCACCATCCATTAATAGGGGAAATTGAGGCTGCACTTTATAGACAGTGATTTTTCATAGAGAGGTTCCCCTAAAGGCAGGTTTGACTGTATGTCATAGTAAACAAAAAATTAGATCATACAAAAATTTTAAAAACTAATATCTGTAATACCACAATATGTTTGTACCTATCCCAAAAAAGAATCCAGATTTCTATTACATTATGTAGTATGTCACTTCTGTGAATGAGTGATTGTTGTTTAATGCCAACTCTGCAATTTTTCAGCTATTTAAGTTAATTTTCAATGAAATGATGATAAGGTCCACTTTGTACTAGACCAACACGCTTAGTTGGGTTTTCATAGTGCTATCTCACTGAAACAACAGTCCATGGATAGACATGTCACCCCACTCGGATACAGTATCCTGATTCCGAGTCAACCAGTCTTTGCTCTTTCTCCTTAATGCTGCATGTGTTACTTCTGTGTTGAGGAGAAGTTTTAGATTTACCATAAGAGTGATATGTTCTTATATTTAGTGATATATTGTAGATCATTGTTGTAAAAACATATTTCTTCCTTTTTATTTTCAGTTTCAATCAATTTATATTTAGACAAATGAAACTATGAGAATCCAGAGGTTCCATGGAGTCTACAATCACTCACCTGGTTAACAGCTGACTTAAATTTGTGCTGATTTGGAAAAGTTATGATTATTGAGATCTATTTTCAAAAAATACAAATTCCATTTTTTAACATATATTTTGAAAAACCAGAAAATCTTGTTTAAACCAAAGTTAGACAAGAAATGTGTGCATCACAAAATATGCCCACCTATATAAATAGGGTTTTTCCCCTTCCACAGGGGAATCATGTGGCCAAGTTCCAATATACAGAACTAAAATTATTGTGCGGAAATAATCCTGTTGTCAGAAATTCTATTAATAGTAACGGTGACCTTGACCTTTGACCTAATGACCCCAAAATAAATAGGGTTCCTCCCCTTCCACAGGGGAATCATGTGCCAAGTTTGGTAAAGATCCAATATACAGAACTAAAGTTATCGTGCGCAAACGATCCTGTTATCAAAAATTCTATCTATAGTAACGGTGACCTTGACCTTTGACCTAATGACCCCAAAATAACTAGGGTTCTTCCCCTTCCACAGGGGAATCATGTGGTCAAGTTTGGTAAAGATCCCATATACAGAACTAAAGTTATCATGCGGAAACGACCGTTGTCAAAAATTCTATTTATAGTAACAGTGACCTTGACTTTTGACCTAATGACCCCAAAACAAATAGGGTTCTTCTCCTTCCACAGGAAAATCATGTGGCCAAGTTTGGTAAAGATCCAATATACAGAACTAAAGTTATTATGCGGAAACCTGTGTGGATGCCCGCCCGCCACCCACCATACCCAATGACATAATATGTACGGCCCGTCTCGAGACGGGCGTATAATAAGCAAATGTCCATTTTTAAAGTATTAATAATAAACAAGGGAGATAACTTATACAAATTTTTTTTTAATTATAAACAAGGGAAATAATTTGTTTTACAGACCTGATTTTACAAGGACAACAAAAAAGCGGAAAATAGGCAATCGGAAGTATTGAATATACTATAAAAAAGGAATCGTAACGGTAAAATCCTGAATACAAAAAGTGGAATTTCGCTTTAAAGTGGACGAAAATCAGGTCTGGTTTTAAATTGCCTGATTTTTCTTATGACAGTTGTTAAAGAATGATTTTACGTGAAACTGTAAATTATAGTGTCATTAAGGAAAATGTAATATTATTATAGTGATTGTTGTTTATCGCCAATTCAGCAATTTTTCAGCTATATCATGGCGAGTCCAAGTTAATTTTCAATGAGATAAGGTCCGCTTAACGCTTTGTACTAGACCAACACGCTGAGTTAGATTTTTACAGTCCGCAGGTAGACATGTCGCTTCACTCGGACACATTATTCTGATTCCAAGCCAACCAGGCTTTGCTCTTTCTTCTTAATGCTGCGTCCTTAGTAGAGAAGCAACAAATACCAATTTTATAGTGTTTGGTTTGACCTGAACGGGGCTTGAATCCATTATCTACCACACTCTGGCGAGCACGCTAACCATTACGTCACCGATGTGGTTAAAACAAATTATAACTAAACTATGTTAAATCATCGTTAAATAAATAAAGAATTCAATAAAACTACTTACTGTAAAACAGCTTGTGCTATGAACATATCCACCTCTGAGGAGTATCCATTGTTTACATGGAATTCTATCAACATCAAGGCACAATTCTGACCATCAGTGGAATGAATAAAGTGGTATCTGGCTTGAGAGTAATTCTTGTCTGAAGAAATACATCAATTGTCTTTTTAAGAAATACATTAAAAATGGAACTAAAATTTATTTTAAAATTGATGAAAACGTTCTTTACATGCATTTAATTTATACTTTGAAGTACAAATGTATATCAAGTTAGACTGCTCATTCAAATAAATAAGAACATGGCATATTTATAGTCTGTTTAATAAATTGTCTTTCAATTTTTATTTTTTTTTTGTCTAGTTGTTTCCCTTAGAATCAGTACCAACATGATTTTATTACATCATAAAACCATTTTTAAAAACAAAAAACAATATTCAGTGAATACGTCAGTAAATAATAGTTCAGTTTTATGTAGGGTTAGGGGTATGGTGTTTAATGCCACTTTCAACAATATTTCAGTTATATCGTGGCGGTCAGTTTAACTCTTTACCCCTCAGAACAACTGCTATAACTGTGTATTTTTAGCCACAGTAGAATTACTGATAACATGATCAGTCTCCACAGCTGATAAGAAAATCAGCTGCATCATTTCCTCAGAGAATTTCAACCAAGGGTACACTCAGATTATCTTAATTTGTGGCTTAATTAATTTAAAAAAACCATAGTAAAGTATATATATTTATTTTTGTTATAAAATTACCTTTCCAATGGTATAAAAAATTCCAATTAAATATTTGCTATGTTTCCTCCAAATAATAAAATTTCAAGATGATATTATGAAAAAATGTACTTTAACAATCAATANTATATCAAGTAAGACTGCTCATTCAAATAAATAAGAACATGGCATATTTATAGTCTGTTTAATAAATTGTCTTCCAATTTTTTTTTTTTGTCTAGTTGTTTCCCTTAGAATCAGTACCAACATGATTTTATTACATCATAAAACCATTTTTAAAAACAAAAAACAATATTCAGTGAATACGTCAGTAAATAATAGTTCAGTTATAGTGGTGGCAGCATTCCTTCGAGGATTGATCCAATATTTCTTTCTAATAATTTGCATGTAGGGTTAGGGGTATGGTGTTTAATGCCACTTTCAACAATATTTCAGTTATATCGTGGCGGTCAGTTTAATTAGTGGAGGAAACCGAAGTACCCGGAGAAAACCACAAACTTGCCGCAAGTCACTGACAAACTTTATCACATAATATTGTATCGAATGTACCCCGCCTGAGTGATTTAAAAAGTATAACATATATATAGCAGATTTAAATTTGATGGTTGTTCTGTTTACCTTTCCAAAAAGCAAGACCAAATTTTTTATGTAAATCCGGATGTCCTCGTTTGTGTTGACTAACATTCATTGACCATCTTGTAGCAGCTATCATAAAGTTGTGTTTTTCTGGAGAGTCAGCATTTAGCAGATTAAAAATATGTAGCACTTTATCTGAAATAAATTTTTAAAAATTAGTGTTACATATGAATTTATCTATTCAGAGACTAAATCAATTACATGTCTCCACAATTACACCAGTCTTTTGGCTTAAATGATTTCATAAGTAAGTTTTCAACTTAAAATACAATTTTGAGGTCAACAGAATCAAAGAATTTTGTCATTTTTATAATAATAATAATAAATTCTTTATTTATAGAGGGTTACACAGTTAGTTACATGTATAATAACTAATCTTCACTGAGGCCCTCATTGACATATCAAAATATACATTGTAAAATACAGTCTATATAAAAGTTATATACAAGAAGCAAAACATTGTAGTAAATATACACAAAAAGATGTAGTCAATGCTTAATGGTAACTTATGGTGTATTATCATTTAAAATGAGACTTTTAATTTTTGCTTGAAATGCATTAAAAGCCATTATGAGAAGAAGCTTGCTGTATTGAAATCGCCATCCTTTAATTTTCATAGTACCATCACACCAATTGATCATAAATCTCATTCAAATTGTAACTCATTATATACCTAATTCATAATATACTGAAGGGCCTGGGTAGCTCAATGAGTTTGGTAGTTGGATTACCTAACAACTCATACAAGCCTATCACCAATACGGCGTGGGTTCACGCCTGGCTTTGTAAATTACAAAAAAGGGTGCACTCGACTCGCAGCCGCAAGTGATAAAGTTTACCAGTTGCTTGCCCATGGTCGATGGTTCTCTACGGGTACTCCGACTTCTTCCACCACTAAAACTGGTCGCCATATAGCTGAAATATTGCTGAAAGTGGCATTAAACACCAATAGTCAAATCAAATCATAATACACTGATGCATCAAAATTTACCACTTGTACCTTTTTCTTTGACAAAACATGACTTGATGTAATGGACAGATAACTGACAGATTAAATGTTTCCAATTTCAAATATTACATCAAAACCTGCAAAATTTCTCATAATTTACGGTACAAATCAAACTGAAAATTAACCTCAATCTCAGTATAGCAGTCTTCTTAGGTGTCTGATCACACGAGAAAAACTAATCAACTTTCAACCCATACTCAATGACTGAGGTGGTTGTCATGGTAGTAATCATATTGTAGTTGGATCTATATGTATGACTACCTATCATACTCTGGTTTCCTCCACCAAAAAAACTGAAATATTGTTGAAAGTGGCGTTAAACACCATAACTAAACCAGACCATCAATGAGTGAGTGAGGTGAATGCTGCTTAATTTCTCAGCGCTATTATGAAGGAAACAAGTTACATTTCGATGAGATGACGATGATGTCCACTTTGTACTAGACCAACACACTTACTTGGACTTTTATTGTTGTGCTAGCTCACAGAAACAACAGTCTGCAGTTGATTTTTCGCTCAATTCAGACACATTATCCTGATTCCAAGACAACCAAGTATTTGCTCTTAATCCTTAATGTTGTGTACTCAGTAGAGAAGCAGCAAATACTAATTTTATAGTCTTTGGTTTGACACAACTATGGCTTGAACCCACAATCTACCACATTCAAAGTGAGCATGCTAACCATTAAACCATCAATGCAGTTCTGGAGACTCACTATATAGTGCCCCTAAGCCTTCACTTTCTTCAGCTGGCGACTCACTATATAGTGCCCCTCTAAGCCTTCACTTTCTTCAGCTGGAGACTCACTATATAGTGCCCCTCTAAGCCTTCACTTTCTTCAGCTGGCGACTCACTATATAGTGCCCCTAAGCCTCCACTTTCTTCAGCTGGAGATTCACTATATAGTGCCCCTCTAAGCCTTCACTTTCTTCAGATGGCGACTCACTATATAGTGCCCCTCTAAGCCTTCACTTTCTTCAGCTGGAGACTCACTATATAGTGCCCCTAAGCCTTCACTTTCTTCAGTTGGAGATTCACTATATAGTGCCCCTAAGCCTTCACTTTCTTCAGCTGGCGACTCACTATATAGTGCCCCTCTAAGCCTTCACTTTCTTCAGCTGGCAACTCACTATATAGTGCCTCTAAGCCTTCACTTTTTTCAGCTGGAGACTCACTATATAGTGTCCCTAAGCCTTCACTTTCTTCAGCTGGCGACTCACTATATAGTGCCCCTAAGCCTTCACTTTCTTCAGCTGGCGACTCACTATATAGTGCCCCTCTAAGCCTTCACTTTCTTCAGCTGGAGACTCACTATATAGTGCCCCTCTAAGCCTTCACTTTCTTCAGCTGGCGACTCACTATATAGTGCCTCTAAGCCTTCACTTTCTTCAGCTGGAGACTCACTATATAGTGACCCTCTAAGCCTTCACTTTCTTCAGCTGAAGACTCACTATATAGTGCCCCTAAGCCTTCACTTTCTTCAGCTGAAGACTCACTATATAGTGCCCCTCTAAGCCTTCACTTTCTTCAGCTGGAGACTCACTATATAGTGCCCCTCTAAGCCTTCAC
>MJUT01028081.1:545441-565848 GCA_002080005.1 Gigantidas platifrons | reverse complement strand
CCCCTCTAAGCCTTCACTTTCTTCAGCTGGCGACTCACTATATAGTGCCCCTCTAAGCCTTCACTTTCTTCAGCTCTTTGGACCAAGTTAGACACATTTTATTTCCAAACCATTGGCTCAAGAAAGAGAAAATCTGCTGATAATGGACATGACACCAAAACAATATCTTATTCTTACATTTTGTGATAAATTGATGTTATTTTATATGTCAGTGATTACATGGTGTCATTCATGTTTAACCCTGCCACATTTTTGCACCTACATGTATCCTCAACCAGGACCAGGATTTCCAACCTCATTTGTCATGGTTTTTTTTTAATGTTCAATGATATGCGATGAGAGGTGGCTATTCATTTTTGTTGCTATTAGTGTAACAGTAGACCACCACTGCTTAAATTTTCTTTCCATACCTGTGGTGTTATCTGTGACTTGAAGCATAGAGGTATTGAGTAATTCTATCATCAGCATAGCTAGGTCTGCTCCACTTGAATGCTGTAATGATAAATGTTGAATAGAGAAAAAATATATATGTTACAAAATATATGCATAGTGAAAGTGTGAAAAATATGTGTGTCTCTACTAACTACGTACGCAATATTGTTTTTGATTTCATTGTTATATGATGCATCAAAATATTTATGGGGTTAGGGTTATGGTGTTTATCGCCACTTTCAACAATATTTCAGTTATATTCTGGCTGTCAGTTTTATTGGTGGAGGAAACCGGAGCACCCTGAGGAAAAGCAAGGCATTGACAAACTTTATCACATAATGTTGTATCAAGTACACCTCGATATGAGCTGGATTCGAACTCACAACGTTAGTGGTGATAGGCATAGGTAGTTGTAAATCCAACTACATGTATCATACGATCACAACCATGATGGTCCGACCTAGTCTTATATATTCCATAATAAATGCCTTATTGTAAATCGTAAAAGACTTCAAAGGTTGTGTAACTTGTACTTATCCATTTTGCTGTTTTGAACAAATAGAATGTGTTTAAACTAAACAAGGTGTATAATAATGTTTTTTGTGACATATTCTTTCCTGGTAATGTTGAAGTAAGGTAATTATACCTCAACTATTCTTACCTGGTTATGTTGAAGTAAGGTAATTATACCTCAACTATTCTTACCTGGTTATGTTGAAGTAAGGTAATTATACCTCAACTATTCTTACCTGGTTATGTTGAAGTAAGGTAATTATACCTCAACTATTCTTACCTGGTTATGTTGAAGTAAGGTAATTATACCTCAACTATTCTTACCTGGTTATGTTGAAGTAAGGTAACGGCTCCATTATATATTAGGTTTAAGGCTTCTGTATACTTCTTCTGTCCACTATACCTGTAAATTACAATAATAAAAGTATGTAAAATAGAACAGAAATGTTTCATTTATGAATAAATCATGATAATTAAAACTTTCCCACTAAGATATCCTTGCAGGATAAATTTCAGACGAGTTCCACTAGCACCATTCTTTATTTTTTTTCAAAATAACGAGTCCCAAACAAAAATGACGAGTGCCTGTATTAATTTAGGTTTTCTTCATTGCTTCTTTTCTGTGTTCACAGGATTTGTAAGTTAAGTGCATAAACAGCCAGAATGAAAGAAGAAATTATAATATAAAAATAGATTGCAAACTTTATGTCCTAGCAATGTACCAAAAAGCCTACCCTTATCATAAAATGCAGAAATGATTATGTAATGAATTCTTTTGCAAAAGAATCATTAGTATTTTCTTCTACACATCCTACTCATGTCACATACATGTGTATGATCTACATGTGTGTTGAAATTATGAGTCAACAACATTAAAACTACTTGTATATAATATTGAGTTGTAAAGTTAAAGAATATTGAGAAAAGAGATAATCTGGATATGCAGTTAGGTTCTTTCTCTATTAAACTTGCTAGATATACACGGAGGTTCAAATTTAACCGTTATCAACGTGAATGCAACAGTTGACCAAAATAAAATGTAGAATTAGTGAAACTGTAACCAGCCATTTTGGCATTTCAAGCTGTCAAATTGGCCTGCCGGATGGTTCTTACTTGTAGAAGTGATTTTGCCTGATTTCATGTTATTCTGGGGTTTTCTCAGGTTATGTAATATACAATGTGTCAATAGTGTGAGTGGGTGGAACTTACTCCATGTGTCTTATGTCTTATTTTGCATGCTCTAGTTTCTGTAAAGCGAACTTAGTTTTGGTTTATAGTACAGAAATGAAAGGTTGTCTGGTTTAATTATATACCATTCTGTTTCCAGTACAAACGTTACAGGTTATTTATATTGTAATCGAAATTTATAAACTATCAAACAACTAAATTTTTATATATATCTTTAGAAATAATATTTTTAAGGTCTGTTATTAAAATCGTGTGTTAAAGGTAATTTTTAGATTGATTGGTATTAAAAATCACCAGTGTTAGTAATCTCCTTGAGATTTTACTTTAAAAGAAATTTTCTGCTCTGCATCTCGTCATTACTGAGCAGAAAATTTTTTGGAGGTCAAATCTCAACAAGCATAATTTACTACATGTAGTAGAATGGCCAAGTACAAAATGTAGTTATGATTGTCCGTACATGTACCATGTTTTGAGTATAATAAAGCACAGGGCTTTGTCGACTATCCATGCATGTTTATTTTTATTGTTACCATCCGTGCATATACATAAACAATGACTGACATTTTTTACCTCACTAAATTCCTATTTGTGTTGTTAAATCTAGATATATCGAAAAACCTACATGGCTCAACTCCCAATACATTTATCTTTTCAATAAAATATAATGCTTACCATCCAGACGATTTTTATTATCGCAGTGTTCGTTTTTATAACAAAATCCCAAATAATCTATGGTGGCTAAAAGTGGTATTGGGTCTGTTTGCCCTATTATACACATTCGCTCTGGGTTCGTTCGCCCCGATAATTAAAAGAGATTTTAATTAACATATTGTATATTTTAATTTAAAATAAAGAAGTAATGATATAGAAAAGTATAATTAAAAAAAAAATATATGAGCTTTTGGAGAATAATTAAGTTCTGTTCAAGCTATTATTAGGTATATTGTTTGAAATGTTTAATTGGAATTAATGATTGTTGTTTGCTTTGGTTCTGTAATTATGCACTTTCGATGTTAGTTTGGTATGAGTAAAACAACACTGAAGCAAATTACAAACATAAAAGAATTATATACCTCACAGCTTGTGTTCTTAGATCTCATGCTATTTCGTGTGACGTGTGTAAAAGGTGGCAACATCGATTATGTGACAATGGTAAGACTATTTTAATTATTCTAAGTTTAAAATTATTTTCTTTTATGATTTCCGATGGTGACTAATTTATCACTCTTATTTCTATTAATTATTTTTGGAAAATCAGAAAAAAGCTAAACGTATATTATTGGATATGACTCAAAACTTCATTTCCAATATTTATGAATTAGAATAAATATTAATAAATTAATTTGATGTGTTTAAGAGATTTTGATTGGATAAAAAATTTATGTTATTTTCCATAAACAAAATTTTTAACCGGAAGTCACATGTTGGGGTCTCAATTGGGACAATTTTTAATTTTAATTCTTTTTCAGCAATTATTATCCTTCAAAATATTTTTAGGACAAGAAAAAAATGAATTAGGAATTAATTTATAAGGATTGATCACAATTTTTTGTTAGGTTCATTTGAAATAAACTAAAAAATGTGGTACACACCCTTGCATAACCCGCTTGTTACAGTGTGTACCACATTTTTGAGTTTATTTCTTCATGAACCGGAAAAAAAATGAGATCAATCCTTCATTAATCAAATGAGTATTTTAAACGGTCTGGTCTGAGTAACACAATAATGGTATGATTTAAAGAATGCACATAAATGTATGATCATATTTTTTAGTTAGAAAATTATATTTTTTTTCAGGCATCACACTTCATTATCATACACGTTAGCATGTTTTTGCCCAATAGTCCAACTTCTCTGTGTAGGTAATGAATATATAGAACATATGTCAAAAACTGAAGCAAGTTGTAAAATAAATAATTATTTCTCAGACCTCATAATCAAAATGTAACAATTGGAATAAAAATAAAAATACTGTAGTTATTTTTTTTAATTGCAGACACGTGTCTGTCTTTTCTATAAATAGAACGTAATTGTTACCTGGATGCTGATCGATAAAAAAAACTTGTGCATCCTCGTGCAGTGCATGGCCAACCTTGGCATATAATTGACCATATTAAATAATTATGAGAACGAAGATATCATTTCACAGAAATGAGAATAAATACATCAAAATTTGTTTGGTTAAAAGTAGCTTCGGTGGATTGCGAACTCCTGTTGATCGTGCCATTTTTATTTTTTAAGTTTCTGACTTTTCGAGAAAACCACTTTCAAAATACTAATCAGGGGCGGATCCAGGGGGGGGGGACCTGGTGCGCACTCCCCCTAAAATTGAAAAAAATGTTTCTTTTGCGTAAAATCATGATTTTTCATACGAAAAACCCCAAAAATTTTCGCGCAACACCCCGCTCAGCGCGATTATTTTAAGTGTGCCCCCCCCCCTAACTTGAAATCCTGCATCCGCCCTTCCTAATGGATAATATTTCAGTAAACATGATGTCGACATTTTCAGAAATGAAACATGGCAAAAATAGTTCGTTGTGGCAGACATTGTGACGATTATTGTACAATGAATGACGATTACAATCAATCAATATATATTTTGACGACGACTTTCTCAAAATGACGATTACAAAAATATGTCCATTTAAAATACATGGCTGTGGCATTTTGAGTACATGCCATAATGATAACTATAAAAAAAAAATCATTATCGTTGATTGAATTCTTTGTCGGGATCATTATCATTACCAGGTAAATCAAACCAGGTGTCCGTGAGATCAAAGATTATGCAATCAAAACAGAAATTCTATAATCCGTTGATTGGCTTGTAAAATGTAATAAAATTGTCAATTGTAGTGACTAGGCCTAATTAGCTTTAATCAGCAAATGAAAAAGAAGAATGGATTGTTACAAACATTTTCCTATGATTTTTTTTTTTTTTTTTTTAAATTCAAGTGACGAATTGGGTACGGGGAATACTCGTCACTTTCGGAAATCAATCATCAATGACGAAAGTGACGAGCACTAGCTAAATCACTGCTACATACATTTGTATATACCAGTATATAATTATAAGGGCGAACGGACCCACCGCGAAAGTGTATCAGGGTGAATGTACATTAGGGCGAACGGACCCGGAACCGCCAAAAGTGAAAGTAGATGTGCCACCTTTTATATTAGTGGAACACTGGAAGTTTGATAGTCAGTAGTAACATACGTGAATAGACAAGGATTTGAGATAACAAATAATCTTTGTCATATAGTGGGTTTACCTCATTCCGATGGTCTTACGGAAACACACCTTGTAAAATATACGATACCTATCGTTTGAATGAATCTGTATTCATACAAACATATTATGCTATGAACTAATAAAAAAATAATAATATCCTTTTAAAACAGGAGTTTTAACCTTGTGTTCAAGTTATCGATTGTTGACAGTTCTCCGATGGGACCTTTTTTTACCTTAACCTCGTTCCGATGTACTGGGAATTCCCCGTTATGGAGAGCCATTGGGGCTAATATGCTTGACTGCTTTGGCGGGTTATTTATATCAGATATATTTGAACCAAATAAAAGATTTTTTTTATTATTTTAAAAATTCTGTATAACACACTTAGATGAAAAAAAGATTTAAATGTAAAAAACAACAATTGATTTTTTTTTTAATTGTTTGGGATTAAATTTTATGCACTTTTTGGCAATTTTCATTTTAAATATCACATATTTTAGGAGTTGGAAGAAACATATGATGGTATAATTCCAAAAAACAACGCTTGATCTTTTTTTCTAAGTTGTTCACTCATGCCGTATATTGCTTTAATTCCAGTCGTATTATCGAAAAACAACAAAATTCTCATAATTGTTAATCTGATTTTCCATAGTATTTTCTTGCGCACAACTGTAAGTGCAAGTTTATTGTCATTGGTAACTAGGAAGCTGGATAGCAGACGAACACAAAACAGTTTTCACATGTTCAATAAACGATATCTAAGTTGGTTTTTAAGATTTATCAAATGAGATGGCATATAAGGGTGAAGGAGAAGTTGAGATTTATTATTATATATAATAAAACGGCAAAAGCTTACCTGAAATGCAATCATTTCCAAAAAGTAGGTGATGTAAACAAAGCGTGTCGTCAGTGAAACGTGACCTGCATCCTCGGACCGGCGACTGCGTAAACGGAGGTACGCAAATCACAAAAAGAAAATACCTCGGAACGAGATATAACACGGAATGAGGTGAAGACAGTATAGTACTATGGAGCATGATCACCACCTGTATTGGTTATGTATCGTTTAATAATACTATCCATGTACTCATTGTCTAGACCTAGTTTACTCAAAGCAGACGTTTACTTTGGATTTTCGGAAACATTTAATTTTGAAACTATATTTTGAACTTGGTTTTAAACATTTTATATGAGCTTAAGTGTATGTTGGTGTTTCACCTGAAATAAAGTGTCCGATACATTTGATGGGCTTCGTAAAAATTGCCTGCTTCTACGCAAGACTGGCATTTTCTCAGAACTCTGTCCACCCCACCAGTATTTCGAGAAGCTGCCATCTTACTTTACATAAATTAACAAAACGAATTTGTTCAATTTTTAATCTATTTTTAAATTTATTTCAAAACAACATATCTCATCAACAATATCTGTCGAAATGTAAATCGATTTGCCTACATTTATTTCCAAAACTTACATTTTGAAAACATTTATCAAATATGAACATAATTTCGTTTCATTAAAAATATTTAACACGTCAACTTCCTTATTTGTAACACAGCACAAAAGATTAGCACATTTCATGTAATTACAGACAAAAAGGTTAATATTCAAACCCTATGATTGTATATGTTTCATTCCCAACTAATATATAATTGATTTCTTATATAGGATGCATAGGTCGTGTTCATTTTTCTCTTAATTATATTAATTTGGGGCGAGGTTTACAAGAGCTAAGCATGCATGCGTTAAAAGTTCAAGGGTCAAGTGGAATAAGGTGCAGAGCACCAAATTCCTTGACCTTTTGTAGGGAAGCTGAGGAATTTCATCTTCACAATGAAGTTATGTGCAGTTTTAAACTGTGGAAATTCAACCTACCACCTTCAGAAATGGATGGGTGAATGGTGTCCTATTCATAAATGTAACTTTGGAACTTCTAGATGTGTTTGTGATCCTCCTTTTAAATTATTTCCATTTCCAACAGAAAGAAAAAATCCAAAGGGGAGGCAAGAATGGATTGATTTAATCAACAGGTCTGACCTAAATACAGGAGAAAGTTGGGCTCCCAAAAGTCATAGCAGAGTCTGTTCCAAACACTTTCCAGATGGAAGACCTACAGCAGAACACCCAAACCCAATAGAGAATTTGATTCTAGAACCTATTGAAAAACCTAAAAGGGGAAAGACATTTCAATCAAGAAGGAAGTCTCAAGTGCCAAGGTCTCTTTACAGACCTCCTGACTCAGTTGTAGACGTTGATATTGTTGATTCAGAATCTGATAGTATGGAATTTATTGAAAATCAAAATGGAAATGAAAATAATATTTGTAAAAATGACACAGTCACATCTGGTGCCATTCAGAATTTAGGCCTAAATAGAACAGTAAGTTTCACTGTACATGTGTATATGCATGGTAATCAATTTACTAATCTTTTTAGATTTTTAGCAGATAAAATATGGAGTACAAAATTATTACTTTTGTAGAAGTCGTTTTTTTTTTAATCATTTGTGATAAATGGCACCGATGGAGGGGGAGATTATTTTTTCGGTTCAAGTCCTGACCTATTTTATTTGATGGGTTATTTAATCATGTTAATACTTGTGTCCACACTTTTTTTTTAACATTTTAAATTTTTTGTTTTACTGTTACTGTACAAAAAAAATGTACGTTCATGTGTTTTGGGGTTGTTTTTTTTTTGGTGTCTGACTTGTCTTTTGCAGGGAATTTGCATTACATACATGTTATATATCTGTTTTCATTGAACATATGAAATTCAGTTAAAAATATACAAAAAGTAAATTACATGTAATTCTAATATGACTTCCTTCATTGGCAATATTAACAATGCCATGATAAAAGTCCTGATGTACATGTATTTTACTTCACACATGCATATTGGACATCATTCTTTGGCGATTTCTTGTAGTTTTGTGACATGCAGAGTAGCGACCAATCAAAACTTTTGTTGCTATAAATAACTTATAAATGCTATCAATGCAGAATCAGTAACTGGACAACTCCGAAACATATTTAATTTTTTCATTTGATCTAACGGCAATGAGTGGAGATCTAGAGTGTCAGGGTATGCACGTGGTCAGCTGTGGGTTACAAACGATGGGTTATCCAGAGCCAATCAGATTTTTAGTATGGTTCGGAGAGGGGTAAGCATCTCTAAACCATGGATGTAATAAACATATTTTTGAATTAACAGTACATGTACATGTATACTAGTTTAAATAGGCAGGTGAAAAATG
The DNA here is from genome assembly GCA_002080005.1 of Gigantidas platifrons. Classification (NCBI taxonomy): domain Eukaryota; kingdom Metazoa; phylum Mollusca; class Bivalvia; order Mytilida; family Modiolidae; genus Gigantidas; species Gigantidas platifrons. Next base: position 557,234 of record MJUT01028081.1, on the reverse strand, counting down.
TCTCCCATGGAAGACTCACAGTCCTCGAAATGAAAATTTGAACTTGCTAATCCGAATCAAATTCTTGAATTTATATATATATCTAAGTACAAATTTTAAAAATCAGTAAAGCCAAGTTGCGAACATACATGTATGGATGGACAATGCCTAGTTATATAATTCTGAACCTTAGTCTTTGTTGTGATATTTATAAAACAAACCTCATTATCAATAGGCTTCCTCCTCTCACCATCATGCATATGTGTAGCAGTGAATTCTTTCCTTTTGGATAAAACACACTAGGGTAGAAATTCCATGACAGAAATACGCTAGCGTATTTCTTCTGACAGAATAAACACACTAGTGCAAGGTAGAAATACACTAGGGTATTTACGTACCTGGACATTCTACACACCGGAAAGAAAGTACGCTTACATATGTGTAGGTACCAAGTTTCATTTAGATCCTACATTTTGTTCTTAAGATATCATACGGAAACGAAAAAAGTATCAAATTTTTGTTCTAATTTTAGAAGTTGTGACCTTGACCTTTGTCCTACGATCCTCAATATCAATAGGCTTCCTCCTCTCACCATCTGGTATGTACAGTATGTACCAAGTTTCATTTAGATCAGACATTTCATTCTTAAGATATTGTGCAGAAACGATTGTACCGCCCGGACGCCATTCATCATACATTTGTATTATAAGCCGAGTTCGACTTCATCGCAACTGGGCTAAAAATTACTGGTCTTGGGCGTGAGGATTGGTCCCGGCATCACAAAACTTGAGAATTTACTTAAGTCTGAGAATATTCTCAAATAAGGAAATACTCAAATTTGATTGGCTGAGAACACAGATTTGAGCAAAAAAAGTTTGCTCAGCAAAGAAAAAGTTTTGTGGTGCCGGGGCCTGGACTCGTATCTATTCTGAGTTATCAGGTTATCTTCAAATCACTTGACCAGTTCATACCAAAAACAATGACTTTGATAGCCTTTGTACCCTTTCAAAACTTAGTTTTTAATCATGTCCTTCATCCACCATTACTTTCACCCATCCATTCTCCAGGTATGTTTAGTTAATGTCTTCAGATATTTTCATTATTTCCTGTTTTCTTTACAGACAGCAATGGAAGAAGACAGCAACTCTCCAGCTGTAAGTAATCCTGGAACCCCTAGGTCTGAACAGGAAGTCAGGGCTACACCCCCACCACAGAAGATAATGGGAGGACAGCCTATGCATTCATATCAACAACAACTTCAACAGCAGCATATGTTAGCTCAGATTCAGAGTTCACTTGGACAACAGTCTCAAAGTAAATACACACAGCTCTTAGCTGTTATAGAAGACATGGGAAAAGACATTAGACCTACATATTCTGGGAGTAAAATGTCAGCAGAACGATTAAAACGTGGCATTGTACATGCTAGAATTTTAGTTAGAGAATGTTTGATGGAGTGTGAACGAAGTGCCAGAAATTAGTTAAGAATCTCAGGAATTTTAAGATGTCGTTGTATTATCATGTGTTCATTATATATCAACAGACGACTTCAACGTTAACGTGAATCAAATTTGTGCGAATGTTTGTGTAATGTGAATCTTATTATTAAATCCTGATTGGTGTATGCGTACATGTGCATCCTTTGACGATGACAAGAGAAATAATTATCAAATGATTGTTGCTGAAATTAAATGCCATGCTTCATACATGTAGGTACTATGTTAAACTGCACAGCAAAGTACATTGTGATATTTGTCAAAATGAGGATGAAATTAATTTCAAGAGATGAAATAATTAAAGCAATTTGTTTTGGTTGAAATTGTAGAAAAAAGATCAAATATTTATATTGTATTTATTTAGTGTGTATATGAGAAATCAATGAATGGGTCGTCATCATTGTATAATTGTTTTTTGAAACAACTACTTGTTAAATTAATTGAACGTACAATGTATATCATGAAATTCAAAGAATTATCTAAAGAATATGATTTCTTCATGAAATTTTGTAGTTATCTTTGGTCCAAAACCTCATGATCAGATGTTCCGTAAAACAGACACAGAAAATAAAAAGTACCCACCCATACATTTATGTCTGCAAAACATTTTTGCAGTTGTACATTTCCAACTTCATTCTTAAATAATAATTTGTTTTCATGTTTTTATTGGAGTTACTTCCCTTTAATGCAGACAAACATGTCCATTTCATGTAAAGTTCAACGAAAATAACATATTGTAAATATATCTTTTCTCGTACTCTGTTTAAAATTTAAATGTTATAATAACAACTTGTAAATTTTCTACATTTGTTTGTATTTACTATAAAATTATCCTCTGGTTTTTCTTTTTACAAGATTCAAATATCTATAAATTATAAGAAAATTATATTCAATTTTTTTGTTCTTTAATTTCCAAATGCTCTTGCTAGACTAACGTAAGGGAAATAACTCTTATGAAAACAGGTATAAAGACATCTAATTTTAGAATCAAATCGAAAATGTACAAAACATCTATTTTTTACAACATATCCAAACAAGATTGTATGTGATGTATAGATCTAAATATGAATATATTTTCAAATAGATTGAACATTTTAATTGTGAAAATTATGAATGAATTAAAATATGGTTATAAGATTAAATGAATTTCAGTCATGTTTTTGTGACTTTTTCAAGACATGAATTAATGTATTGGTATGATAGAATTATTAATTTATGTGACCTCATCATAATACATGGTTTATTTATTTTTCGAGATCTCTTTTATCCATTGTAATCATTTTATTATACTGTTGTAAATGAAATCATGATCATACAAATGTATTTAATTTCATTTGTAAATTGTAATGTACAATGTATATTATATGTAGAAATCCTCTGGTAGGATACTAATACAAATGTAGTTTTGAATAAAAGTTTGGTATTTAAGCAAAATATAATTGTCAACAAATTCATTCTACATGTTATAGATATCAAGATTAGATATACTCAGTAATATCAATTATTAGGCAACCACATCGGTGGTGTAATGGTTAGTGTGCTCGGTGGTGTAATGGTTAGTGTGCTCGGTGGTGTAATGGTTCGCGTGCTCGGTGGTGTAATGGTTAGCGTGCTCGTATTGAGTGTAGTAGATCTGGGTTTGAGCCCCAATCAGGTCTAACTAAAGACTATGAAATTGATATTTGTTGCTTCTTCGCTAACTTAGACGCTAAGCACACAGCATAAGGACAAATGGCAAAGGCTGGTTGGCTCAGAATAAGGATAATGTGTCCGAGTGAGGCGACATGTCTATACGCGGACTGTTGCTTCAGTGACTGAGTGAACTAGTACTATAGAAATCCATGTTGATCTAGTACAAATCTGACATTATCATTATCTCATCTAAATATAACATGTTCTTGCCATGATATGGCTGAAAATTGTTCATTTGGCATTAATAGCCAATCACTCATCAACTCTTACCTGAAATCTGACTTAGATTGTTAGTACATGTGATGTCCTTTTAAAGTCAAATGGAACAAAGTTAAATATAGAATTTACTCAATTTAGGTAACGATTCCAACAACTACTAGGAACATGAACAACATGGTTACACCATGTAAATTTCTTAAAATATAAAAATGAAAAACTGATGGAAAGTTGTGTCATTGGTTGGGACAGACACAAACATTTCGTAATTGTTAGCATGATAAGGGCAAACTTTGTAAAATCACTACTAATTCCCCATCTTATAAGACCACCCCTTCTACAATGAACAAGTGGGTGGCCTCTCTTGAGGGGAACAATTTACACCCCTTCTACAATGAACAAGCTTAAGTGAGTGGCCTCTCTTGAAGGGAACAATTTACACCCCTTCTACAATGAACAAGTGGGTGGCCTCTCTTGAAGGGAACAATTGAGTATTATGAAAGGACAGATTAAATAATGATGGTAAAAATGTCCACCAATATCAACAAAATGAAAAATCACCTCTCGCATTCACTTACTGATCTGACCACACAAAAAAAAGACCATAATCAGTAAGCCGTATATCGAAGAAGGACAGACAATACAATGGTCAAAAGAAATAGGACAAATGGACAAACAAAAGATCTACCAAACATTACACAGAAAACTAAAGATTGAACAACATGAACCCCCACAAAAAATCTTGGGATGAACTCGGGTGCTCCAGAAGGGGTTAGCAGTTCCTGCTTCACTAGTGGCACACATCATGTTAGTTGTGATAAAATCATGAATGAGGAAAGGACAGGGTTGTGATTATGACAAACAACATATCCATAGTCATTAGTGACACAGATATTCCATAACCATTAACCAAGTCATGGTGACAAACATAAATTTTTGAGGAATTCAACTTGATCACTAGGAATGGGTTAGTTCAATAGCTTCCTTGTTAGTAGCAACCCTCTATCAAAAAAATCATTATATTGAACCACAAGCTCTGGAATATTGAATCAACTGTCTGAACTGAGAGGTATATACTCCATATGAAGGTGCTGCTGGTATGTTCACTGGGGTAAAGCTGATGACCGTAACTGTAAATTATGGTCATCCCAATATGGCAGACATGAAATTAGGTAAGAATCTTTTTTGTCGATTAAATTGTTTCTATAATGTATTTTAAATGACATATGCATTAATACGATAGTAATCTATGAACTTTTCACAAGGAAATCACAAATTACGACTGAAAAATGTTTATGAAAGAGAAAATCCGATTTTAAAAAATCGCTAAGATGACCGTAACTGAAAACTGCAATTACATTACAGAAACAATTTAATCGACAAAAAAGATTCTTCCCCGATTACACGTCCGCCATCTTGGGATGACGGTAATTGCAGTTACAGTCATCAGCTTTACCCCAGTGATGTTGATAAATACAAATGGAATTTTCACAATGGAAAAATTGAAATCCTCTCTTGTTATAAAGCTTTGTTCTTAATTGGTCCTCAATGTCCATTTCTAGGTGTAGGTCAAGCTTTGAAACAGACCTAGCTGTATCTGATTAATTATTTCAAATTCGATCGGATCTGGTTTGCTTCTTTTTGTTTATGTTAAACCTCTGTATGAATTATGCCTCATACATAAAAAGGAACAAGTCGCGAGAGGAGGAGTGCAGTTGGCACCCACAGAAATGATAAAGTTTCTTAGTTACTTGCTCTGAGGAAGGGTGATAGTTTTCTCCTTGTACTTCAGTTTCCATTACAGTATAACGTGCCTTTAATCCTTATCACATATGTGTGTATAATGTGCAGTCATTAATCAGATTTAAACCTAACATTAGTTAACTTAAACAAAATTGCTGGTCAATATCTCTGTTGCACAACCACTTGACTAGAGAGTAGAAAATTCTGTTCTTGTTCTACAACTGCTTTTTTAGAACAAGACTAAATTTCTAATCTTTGCTTGACCAGAGAAATGCTCTGCTATTGTTCTAGGAAAATCACTGTTTTTGTTCTACTAAATCTCTTCTCAGTTTGTTACTGCACAGCTAAGATGTTGGTATGTATGTATTAAGTACACAAGTGAATGACACTGTGTGGGTTAATTAAAGGGGTTAAGAGTTAAAGTGTTTAATGCCACTTTCAACAACATTTCAGTTATATTGTGGCGGTCAGTTTTATTGGTGGAGGAAACCGAAGTATCTGGAGAAAACCACATACCTGCCACAAGGCACTGGCAAATTTTATCACATAACGTATCGAGTACACCCTGCCATGCACGGATTCAAACTCACAATGGCACTGATTGCATAGATAGTAAATCCAACTACTATGCAATCACGACCACAATGACCCTCGGTTTATTAAGAGTTATTTCTCTTGAACACAATTACATTACATAAGTTGTAGTTTTGTGATATATTTTATTGTCCAATACTTGGTATATCTTACAGTTCTGTGGTATGGCATGATGTATCGTATTGTCCAATACTTGGTATATTTTACAGTTCTGTGGTATGGCATGATATATCGTATTGTCCAGTACTTGGTATATCTTACAGTTCTGTGGTATGGCATGATATATCATATTGTCCAGTACTTGGTATATCTTACAGTTCTGTGGTATGGCATGATATATCGTATTGTCCAGTACTTGGTATATCTTACAGTTCTGTGGTATGGCATGATATATTTTATTGTCCAGTACTTGGTATATCTTACAGTACTGTGGTATGGCATGATATATTTTATAGTTTAAGTTGTATAACGTGTTGTTTTATAATTCTATGGTATAACATATACATTTTATTTTAATTCAGTGGCAATTGAAAATTGAACATCTATCATACAAGATATTCAGTGGTCTATAATGGCAACAACATTACAAGTCCTGGATACAGACTTTAATGCTGATTCCGTAGAATGGTGTCCACATGATGGCTACCATGATATATTACTCTGTGGAACGTACCAGTTAGACCAGTCTAAAGAGACAGAGGTTAGTGATTGATCATTTGTTGTTTAATGTCCAGAGGCAAATATGTCATGCATATTCATGGGCGGATCCAGGATTTCCAGATATTTTTTCCAATTTTAGGGGGGGCGCACGCTGGGTGCCACCCCCCCCCTCTTGAATCCGCCCCTGAAATGTATTTAATTCTGTAAAGAAAGGTATCGTTATTGAAGTGTTAATCGAGGAAATATCTTGCATTTACAAGAATAGTTTTATTAGTTTTAATAAAGACATAATAAAAAAAAATAATTTCTACAGAGATGGGGGTGGGTGGGATCGCAATCATTATTTTTGACATGATTTCATTGTTAAAGATCTTTATATTGAATTTATGGGGCTTCAAACATTTTTTTAATTAACCAAGTATTTGTATTTGGTCAAATAATACATTTAAGAACAGTTTGAAGATATATACCAAAGGGATAATCAGAAGCCATAAATAGAAGGACAGACAATACAATGGCCAAAAGATAAAGGACAAACAAAGATCNGGTATCGATATTGAAGTGTCAATCGAGGAAATATCTTACATTTACAAGAATAGTTTTATTAGTTTTAATAAAGACATAATAAAAAAATTAATTTCTACAGAGATGGGGGTGGGTGGGGTCGCAATCATTATTTTTGACATGATTTCATTGTTAAAGATCTTTATATTGAACTTATGGGGCTTCAAAAATTTTTTAATTAACCAAGTATTTGTATTTCGGCAAATAATACATTTAAGAACAGTTTGAAGATATATACCAAAGGGATAATCAGAAGCCATAAATAGAAGGACAGACAATACAATGGCCAAAAGATAAAGGACAGACAATACAATTACCAAAAGATAAAGGACAAACAAAGATCTACAAAACATTACACAGAAAATTAAAGATCAAGCAACACGAATCCCACTTAAAACCGGGTAAGCAGTTCCTGCTCCAAATGTGGCACCCATAGTGTTCCTCTTGTTATAAACTCGATAAGTCATGAATGAGGAAAGGACTGGATATTAATATTAGAAGAACACGAGAAGTCTTCATTAGATTGTTTAGAAAATATGTGGATATTGTGATGTGAAGTGAAAATTTTGTGAAATTCGTAATTTTGTCAATGTAAAGCTAAGTATTTACAGTTATTGTTGAATATTAAACTAATAAGTGAGTGTTTAGACGGGTCTTCTTAGGAGTTTTATCATGAATTGAGATTCACAGCTATATAAAAACAAACCAGCAATGAGAGGAGCTCAATTCGTTCCCATTGGAATTCCAACAATTTGACAAAAACTTCCCATTGGAATTCCAACAATTTGACAAAACACTTTATTGCCAAAGCAAAAAAGCTGTTGTCTTCCAAAAAATGTATAGCATAAATCATGTCCTCACAAGTCCAATTACAGTATATATCACTTTTATTGTTTATAGTGATATATACACCTTATTTAAAAAAATGTCTTATTTCAGGAAAATGCTTCATTATCAACACCACAAACTAGATTAGGAAAATTACATGTATACAAACTTACACAAGACAAAGAAATACTTGAAAAATTACAGACCAATGAAATGCCTGGAATCCTGGATATAAAATGGTGTCCCTCATTAATAGAAACACAATCATTGTTTGGATTAGTAAACTCTATTGGAGAATTACAGATCCATAGTTTAAATGAAGGCCAACAGACTGACTATGTAACATCTATAAATTTAGGAGATCAAGTCCTAGGTCTTTCACTTGATTGGTCAAACAGAGTTCATACCAGGTACTGCTATTTTTTTCTGATGTTCTCTAGGATTTAATACATTGAAACCTGTCTAAGCTGACCTTGAATATACTGGAATTATATATAAACTGAACTCCAAGCAAAGTCCCAATTTAGGAAATCTTTGTTAATTTAATCTGTATAAACCAAACACCTGTCTATTTCGATCACATTAAGTTGGTCCCACAGGTGCAGTTTTGACAGGTTTCACTTATATATATTTTGACTATTGAGAAAGGACATTATCATTAAAAAAAGCTTTTTGGGTACCTTGATAACAATATAAGAAATGCAATGTAATTTTGTCTGATGCAATCACTATGATTTTTTGTCAGATAAGTTTTGCAGTGAATATTACATAGATAATAAAATTGGGGGGTGGGGGGGCATAGTCCGTGGTCATGAATATATGGTAGTTGGATTACAACTACCTGTTCAATCAGTGCTTAACACCACTAAAGTTGCGAGTTCTAACCCAGTTCGTGGCAAGGTGTACTCGATACAACATTATGTGATAAAGTTTGTCAGCAACTTGCAACAGGTTGGTGGTTTACTCTGGACAATCTTGTTTCCTCCACCAATAAAACTGACTGCCACGATATAACTGAATTATTGTTGAAAGTGGTGTTAAACACCATAAACATAACCAATAATTCTTAAATATTACTGGTATATCACTAACCTTGTTATATATTTTTAATAAATATTCCAGTTTAGAACCTGAAATCAGCTGTTCTAGTTCAGATGGCCATGTCAGTATATGTAAATTTCACCAAGGTCAGCTGACTTGTACATCCAACTGGAAAGCACATGACTTTGAAGCTTGGATCACTGCATTTAATTGTTGGAATACAGATATTGTATACACAGGTAATTAACATTGTCCTATATTTCCTTCTAGATAGAAGAACAGCAGTTTTGAAGGTCAAAACAGATATTATTGCTAGTATATATGGGGTCCTCCCGATAGTCCGACGGCCCATTAATCTGACGGCCCATTAGTCTGACATCCCATTAGTCCGACAACCCATTAGTCCGACAGCCCATTAGTCAGACAACCCATTAGTCCGACAGCCCATTAGTCCGACAACCTATAAATGCAAGAGGCATACCAAGTCTCATTAATATCCTTCAAGGCATTCTGACAGACCATGAGGGTGGTTCCTATATACATGTACCCTATATAACTGAACATCGTCCATACATGTCAACTCACCCGGGTTTTTTTTTGCAGGTCACACTGGTCATGAATTTGCCGAAATGTGTCCTCTCACCCGAGATTTTTCAATCACCCGACAGGTCCCGGGAATTCGGTAAATGACCCATTTTCACCCGTCTTCTTGTCATGGGTTGTATCCAGTTTTTAGAATGGAAATATATTGAAACAATTTCCCAATAATGCAAGTTGATTAACCGGTTTGGCTATGAGACAAACGCAACCAATCTGTTAAACAGGAAATCGAAAATCAAGTCCTGCCTTGTTAACAACACCCGTCGTGTAACATGACGACACGAAACATCGATATCGTTTTGACACGGATATATATATTAATCTAACTGCCATTAGCTCATTTGTTCACGACACAGGTACTTGGGGTCAACACCTTTCCTTTTTGCTCAAAGCGATACCATGGATTTTATCATTATTTTAATTTTCTCCCTTTTCCAACTAAAAATATGCGAAACTGGTCAAATTAGAGCTCTCATATTACATGTATATGGGACGGGACTATTTCAAACAGATATTAGTGGTTTAATATATTTTCAGATTCAGACGCTATCAAATGTTAATCTTGACAAAACATGTCCTTTTGAGAAACCTGCCATTTTAAACCCACTGTCTTTAGAGGGGTCTAGCTAGCCTAATGACGGGTCAACATGTACACATGTATGTACCACCCGAGCGTACAATTTTTCTATTTCCCAACTAACTGATATCCCAAAGACTTCCATAAAGACGGGGACTACTATTACAAGGAAAGAAACTAAACCAGAAAAGGAAACTAATAGTAAAAATGGTAATACAATGTAGAATTTAGTCCCCCACCGTGACGAACTGTCATGTCTGACTAATGGGTTGTCAGACTAATGGGTTGTCGGACTAATGGGCTGTCGGACTAATGGGTTGTCGGACTAATGGGCTGTCGGACTAATGGGTTGTCGGACTAATGGGCCATCGGACTAATGGGTTGTCAGACTAATGGGCTGTCGGACTAATGGGCCGTCAGACTACCAGACCCTCCCCGTATATATGGCAGAGAGTCAGATGGAATGAGTAGTGATACTAGTGAGAATGTATGTCAATACCTTCAAAATGGGCATTATTGTTATATCTGTATTAAACATCAAGTGACGTCACACAGACAGATATTTTCCAGTATCAGATTTAGTCCGTTAATACTGAATATCACGCAGTGAGATCAAAGGAAAAATGTTCAAATTAACGATAATACGATAATACGGTTTATCATTGAAACCAATTTTGGCTATCCTGTTTAATAGGCCCTTTGTTTTTCTTGTTCCCAAGACTTGTGCACACTAAATTAGATCTATGTCTTTTTTGTAAAACATATACCAGTATGTCTGACATACTTCTATATGTATATGACAAGGTGCATGTATCTGTTGGCTGTGAATATGATACTGAGTAGATATTGATTTTAATAAAAATACATACCAGGTATATCATTGTAATACCATTAATGATCCTTTTGAAATTAGAGATTTAAATGTTAAAAATTGAATATTAAGTACAGTAGTACCCCTTTTATAAGGCCACCTTCCACTAAATGCCACCCCTCTTATAAGGCCATCTTCCACTAAGCACCACCCCTCTTATAAGGCCACCTTCCACTAAATGCCACCCCTCTTATAAGGCCACCTTCCACTAAGTACCACCCCTCTTATAAGGCCACCTTCCACTAAATGCCACCTCTCTTATAAGGCCACCTTCCACTAAACACCACCCCTCTTATAAGGCCACCTTCCACTAAGTGCCACCCCTCTTATAAGGCCACCTTCCACTAAATGCCACCTCTCTTATAAGGCCACCTTCCACTAAACACCATTTTTTAAACACAATTACTATTTTATATCGTTAATCACTTATTATCAAGGATTTGGTAATGCGACGTCATTTAGCAGAAGTTATAACGTCATATTAGAAAACAGCAATAATATTACGTACGTCCTTGACAACGCTTAGTTACTGGCAATAATTTTCCATCTCACTCTACTAGCGTGAGATGGGAAATTCTCAGATAGCAAGATCAAAGGAAAACACCGCAAAATAGCAATAAAGTAAAATACTACTATAAATGTACTGAGATACTAAAATACTACTATTTATACTGCAATCGTTCTATTTGAGCAGTCAAAATGCGTTGATAGTATATTTACAAGTGATAAACGGTCACTGACCGTTGATAACATTTAGAAATCAGTTGGGGCCTCTTGGGGGTATCTAACTTTTAAAATAATTTGAATATTGGTAGTAATATCCATTAATGTCACTAATGATTGCAGTATAAAGACAATAACAGTGCATTGACTTGACATAAAATTCGATATACGTATTCGGCACGAATCGGGGAAAATGCTTGGGAAACCCT